>BGPT01004232.1:7265-23637 GCA_003297045.1 Symbiodinium sp. clade C Y103
CCTTCAGAACCCTAGAAAAATTGATGGTTTCAAGCCAACAAACATGTCCCAGTTCGAAACGCTCCGAAACGGGGAAACTGCACCCAGCTGAAGGTTTCAATGGGCCCTCCACGCCACAGCCCCACTGTCTAACGTCACCTTCTGAACCCTAGAAAAAATGAAGGTAGCTGAAGGTTTCAGTGGGCCCTCCATGCTTTGTTGGCCACCTGCGGACAACACTTTTTCTCGGGCGCGCTCCCCCTAGCTGATGGCTGGGGTCGGCGGNTGAAGGTTTCAGTGGGCCCTCCATGCTTTGTTGGCCACCTGCGGACAACACTTTTTCTCGGGCGCGCTCCCCCTAGCTGATGGCTGGGGTCGGCGGATAAATCACAAATCACTTCTCTACATTTTTTGGAGATCACAATAAATGGAAATCAATGGGATAAGTCCAGGAACTGATTGAAAAAATATCCTACTCATAATCTTCTATAATATGGGATAATGATATCTACCTGCCGCCTCCTGGGAGGCTTCAGCTGACGCTGTGTGAAGCCCGTGGCGGCGCGGCCGCGGGATCTCTGGTGGCCGGGGCGCCCAGTCGTCATGTTACGATGGGACTCTGGTGTTGTGATCCCTTGATGGAAAACAGGGAGGTTCCTACATAGAGTACACACACATGTGTATATTTACAGTATCTTAATATACCATATGGATATATATATATATATATATACATATATATATATATATATGTATATATATATATATTATACATATATATGTATTACAAAGGATTTGGATCACAGCGGCCCCACGATCCCTGTGATTTCAGCCTTAGCGGGCTCGTTTCCTGCCCGCGGGCTTGCCATCGCCTTCACCTCGCTGTGCCGTTGAACTGGTCTCGCCCTGGCGGCTGCTACTTGGTCCTTTTGGCACGTGCTCCAGTGGATTGGCCAACCACTGTCACCTGGTGTTTTGCAGGCCTTGTGAACTTCAACGACTTTGACTTGGACCTCTTCGAATTGTTCTCTGTGTATGGGTTGGGCATTCCTTCTCTTCCTGCTCAGGGTTTCGATTCTGGACAAGTACAATAACTCCTTGTCAGCGGCGANCCTCTTCGAATTGTTCTCTGTGTATGGGTTGGGCATTCCTTCTCTTCCTGCTCAGGGTTTCGATTCTGGACAAGTACAATAACTCCTTGTCAGCGGCGAGCTGCACGGAGGGCCAGGGCGCAAGCGCGTTTCCAATTTCATCTNTTCCTGCTCAGGGTTTCGATTCTGGACAAGTACAATAACTCCTTGTCAGCGGCGAGCTGCACGGAGGGCCAGGGCGCAAGCGCGTTTCCAATTTCATCTACACAAGAAGGGCTTGTGTACTTTGAACTTTGTGGGACTTCAGCGTCTTTGGCAAATTTTGAACCATCATCATTCTCGAGATCCTGTTCTTCTTCGTCGTATCGCTGCCGAGATGACGTCGACCAAAGCTCCAAGCTGGAAATGCTTCGATTGTCGCAGAATGGTCAAAGGAAAAGATGCTTTTTGTCCTTCTTGTGGACAACATTGGGAATGCTGTATGGACCCGGGCTTCAGGGAGGAGACGGTGTCCCATCAAGCACGCAACCATCAAGCATCCAGTTATCGAGGGCATTGGACTTCGAATGGTCAACATCGGCAAGCTTCCAACAGTCCTCGAAGACGACAAAGGCCAAATTCTCGACGTCGTTCAGACCAAGGACATGGCAAGGGGAAGGGCAATCCTTCACAGAATGTGCCTGCGCAGCCAAAGGGCAACAACAAGGGCAAAGGACATTCTGGCAACTTCGCATGGAGCTCAAGGGCATCCTCAGTCTTTGGGAATGGCCCCACTTCCGCCCCCTCCTTTGCCTCCTCCGTCATGCGATGCGAGTTGGATGAATTTGGCTCCTCCTTTTCCTACGAATGGTCTACCAACTGTGGGATCCCCCGTTCCTACATCCACAGTTGCGGAGACGAAGCTCAAGGAGGTGATGAGTGTGTTGAAGAAGAACGAAACGGAATTGCCTACGGAAGTGGCGGAGATTGTCAAGGATACCAGTCTCAAAGATGGATTGCAGAAGATTCAGAACATGCACGACGCTGTGGAGAATCTGGGAAATGCTCAACAAGCATTAGAACAGGCTTGCTTCGAACGTGCCCAGAACCTTGCGTCGTGGAGACAGTTCCTACATCTTTCAGTTCAACGTTGGCAAGAGTATACTCAACATTTTCAGGCCCAAGAAAGACATTTCATGGAAGGTATCAGCCAGCATCGAGAGGCAGTGAAGCGTGCGCAGCTCATCTTCAAGGAACTACAGGACAAGGGTGTCATCACTGTAGAGGCGGACGAAGATCCTGCCATGTTGGAGGAGACTGCCAAGCAGAAAGCTCTCGCAAGATCCAAGATGGACTGCTGATGGTCACCAAATCGCTTGGAGATCTTGCTCAACAAGCCGATCAGGAGCATGCCGAGGAACAACAGAAAAAGCGGCCTCGCAAGGATGTTCCCAAGGACGAGGAAAATGCGGACTTTGCTCCCTCTGTTTCCACGTCTGGAGCCACTTTGCCTCGTGCTATGCAGCCTTTTGGGGGGGCTCACGTTGGATGACTGATTTGTATCCTCGTGGACAGCCTGCTGTATCATCGCTCCTTTATGATCTTGGACTTGGTTGGCGCCACTCCGCAGTTGCTGAAACTGATTTTGTTGCACCATGGGAAGCCTCTTGTCGTGCCTTGGATTTGTCCTTTGAACTTGGCACGATTGAGTCTCTGGGGAGGCTGACAATCCCATTGGCTCCCATTGCACCGCAGATTCCGACTGCCAGTCTTAGCAAGCCTTCACGGACAGTCTTTTTCAATGGTACAATTGAAGTGTTGATCGGACATGACGATGGACTCGACATGTGCTCCACTTCGCTTTCACATCATGACCTTTGTCGTGTGGAACAGAAGCCATGGGGGTGGTTTCGAAGCCCTGACATTTGGGACTATGATGTTGAGTTTGATTGCTACAAGCCGCATCGAGTTTGGAGGTCCATTGGATTTGCTGGACAGCTTCCCTTTGGGCAACTTCGCATCTCCGATGCTTGGCATTCCCCACTTCCTCCAGAAGCCCTTCGCAATGCTGCCGGACTGGGTGGTGACGATGCTGCTGACCCTGATGTCATTCCGGACCCTGCTCTTGCTCCTGTTTTTGTACGTGATCTTATGGATTTGGCTGACCGGCATGGGTACTTCACTGACCCTGATGGCATGGGTCACATGCGTGTCCGGACTTGGTACTTACATCATCAACATGAACGTCGTTCCCTTCATCCTCGCTTCTTGGAATTTGAAGAGGACTGGAGAAGATGGGAAACCGATTTTGGACTGGCGTGGAGAGATCATATCCTTCCCAATGAGGAGATCCGTATACAAGTCATCCATCCTGATCCTTATCGTGAATACCTCATGCGACCTACTCATGCTGATGTCATCATTTCCCAAGGACACTGGATGCCTAGGTATTCTACCCTGACGACTGTGCACTATGCTGTTCGGGGACATGACCCTTATACATTTGCTGTTGCCTGCTCGCTTCAAAAAGAGTCAGTGGAATTATGCTTGCGGCAGCGGCTGATGTTTTGCATTGGTGCAATCATCCAGGACAGATGTGTACCGCAATGTATGGCTGGCAGCACATTCCTTTCACCATGGCACCACAACATCATGTCGAAGCTGGCCATGGGTTTGTGATTACCGTCCGGGATGCTTCACTTGCTATCGGTCCTTCTTGTTCGAGTTCGGTGCCGGTGGCCAGCCCTGAAATTGCACAACAGGACATGGACTACTCGCCTGAACCGGATGATATGTATGATCCTGATGAGTTTCCGGAGAATGATGATGAGCCAAATGGTCATGGTGACGATGCCTCCCTTAGCAGCAGTCTACACTCTGGTGATCTTGGCGTACTTGTGTATCGTTTGAATGTAGCAGAAGCTCATGCTTTTGCTCAAGGGGATACCTATGTTGCCATCTTCAATGCTGCTGTGCGTGCGAGTCAACTTCCCAGAAGCCAGGTGCGCTGCATCATCCTCTCTTGGCTCCACCAGTGGGTCTTCGCACTGGATTTGAACTGGCCACGATTTTGCAAACCCTTGATGATGTTCCACCGGGCTCTTCCGACACTCTTGTCTTGGTTGACATTGAGATTCATTTTCATCCTCGTGCTGATGGATTTGTCCTGCCCACTGCCACAAGTCGCCAAGTCCTGCGAGTTGTCAATCAAATGCACCGTGATCAACTTTTGAGAGTTGTTGGACTTTTGGACTACTGTCAAATCCAGGGCGACCGCTGTCAAGTCTTCTGCAATCACCAACCCTGGCTCTTGACTGATCGACGAGTACGGCCTCTTCCCCATGGCACGTATCTTCGTATCATTGTGCCTCCTCCTCTTGATGACCAGCTTGACACGGAGGTTGCCATCTGCATTGCCAGAGATTTTGCGGTTGATGTTGAGGATGTTCAGACTCCGCACATTGGACGTTCGGGCCATGGTAGCTCCTTCAGGCAAATTGCTGTGACCAAGACGGCTGCTTGTGTCTCGGATGGGCCGTCTGCCATGTGCCTGAAAACTGATCCAGCTGCTGACCCTGACCTTCCATTGCCTTCATTGACCTCTTTGGGACCGGCGCCCAGACCGTCGGCTTCTTCCGGGCCTGGCAGCTTTGCCACTGGAGATCGTCAGAAGCTTCTCAACCTGCTGCGGCGTGAACAGCTGATTGAATGTGAAGAGGAAGGGCCTGTTATGTACCTTTCAACCTGGTATATTCACCATCAAGCCTACACTCGGTGCTATGAGGAGCGGCCAGTCAGGCTCACTGGCGATGACTCGACTTGGATTGAGGACATTGTTGCTCCGTGGCTTGACTTTGTGGATCGCTCCATCCCTTTTGTCATTCGCATTGTCAAGCCGAAGCCGCCTTGCAGTGTCTTTGAATGTGTACAAGCTCATCTTATCATTGAGCAGTCCGAGCGACCACATCATGTGACTTGCCTGATTAGCATTGGCTCTGACTTTGATGCGATGACTCGATGGGAACATCGTGCATTCTCTGCTCCTGTACTTTTGAATGCACACAGTGTTCTGCAATTGACTGAGCTTTTCATGGCGTGTCAGCGCTCTACATGTTCGATCACGTTGCGAAATCTACCTTTTGCGTTGATTGACATGGAGGAGATTGATCCAGCGACCAACCTTGTGATCCGTCGCCTCGATGAAGTGCCCTCTGATCCTGAGTCACTCTCATTACTTCAATCCGAAGCCACAGGGTGCTTTCGTACTCTTGGAGTCGATCTTCCTGGTTTTGGCTCTGAAGCTGCGGCTTTTGGTTTTGCTCGTGGACGTGGTGCTCTGAATCCTGACGAACCTGCCCTCTGGGATCAACCAAGTGATATTCAAGCACTTCACGCTCTTTGGACACAATCTGCTGGTGCCTGGGAAGATGAAGACCCTGCTGCTACCTTCATGGTCTGGTACTTGTGTCCTGGAAATGGTGTGCGAAGATGTCCCTATGGTAGACGCGTGACATTGTTCACTGATTTCACTACCTGGCGTGACAGACTCATCTTTGCCTGGCGAGATCTTGTTCTTCCCCACGTCTATGTCAACCTCCATGTCGTTGCTCCGACTACTCCACCACAGGACCACCTGATTGCGGCTCACATCATTTTGACTCAATTGATGGGAGACCGTGATGCTGGAGTTCTTCTTTCCATTGCTGATGATGCCATTGAGCCCCATGTGACCTTCCAGCAGTGTGTTGTTGTGCCCAATCCAGCCCAAGTTCCTATGATCATTGATGCGGTTGGGTATGGAGCGGAACAAGGAACATTTGTTCTTCAACGTGATCACCTGATGCTGCAGCCAGATCAGTGGTTCCCCACACGTACCGGATTTGCTTTTTTGCTGACTGTTCAACGTCCTTCTCAGCTCCCGGTTGACTGGAATCCGCCATTTCTTCCTGAACTTCCAGGAGCCGCTGGCCTTGGATTGCTTCAGACAAAAGCCACCCTACTTGCCAAACATGATTGCACAGGGGCGTGCCTAACACACGGTGCGGTGGCTCAAGCCCGTGGACCCCCTAGTGCGATTTCATTTGAGGATCATTGTGTGGAACCTCATTTTCCATTTGCTCTTTCTTTGGAAGAGTCATTGACGAAAGTTGTACGGCTGACTGCTGGTTGCTCTTCGTTGCACCTGCCTGACTTTGTGGAAGTACCTCTTCTGGCGGCGTCTGAGCAGATTCCAGCGGAGTTGCTGTGTTGGGGTCATCATTGTCAAGTACATCTCTGGGGATCACACGACCGAGCCTTTTGTGTCCCACTGGACTGGTCACCTGCTGCTACCCAATGGCATGTCATGTTCGCCCATGAAGACGTGCGGGTTGGTTCTGGCACCTTTCTTCATACCTTCAGAGAAGCTTGGACTGAACACCAACTGATGCACATCTTGTACCAACTTGGATTTGAAAAGGCCTTCATCATCCATACCACCAGTCTCCTCTCACGGCTTTCGTTGGTCATCTTTGGCGAATCGCATGGCACCATTGCCTCTCAACCTGTGAAGCCAAAGCCCATGCGGCCGTGGCCACCTGCACAAGGCCGTGCTGCAGCTGGTCCGCTTTTCCGACCATGTCCGGATGAAGTGCCAGATTGTCTACTTCGACTTGGTGCTTCCACTGAAGACCTTTGTCAGTTCTTTGACCCACATGCTGGACCCTTGGCGTTGACCTTCGATGGCATTGAACTTCCGGAGATTTCGCAAGTTGCTCTGACGCATCTTGCTGCCTCCCGTCCTCTTTCGGAGTATGATCGGCTGGTGATTTACGTTGACGGCAGTTCTCAGCCCAGTCAGAAGCACCTGCCTCCTCTCCGCCTTGATCTTGAAGGCGTTCCAGATGCCTGGGCCTTTCTGGTCCTGGGGGAAGTTTATCTTCCTGATGGCAGCTCGGAGTTGTCGTTGGTGGGATGGCAATCTCAACAAGTACGTTATGATGATGACAGTCCCTACTATGCCGGCGCTCTGAAGGCCAGCTCCCATATTGCTGAACGGGAAGGTATGTTCTTTGCGGCACTTTGGCGTGCTGGACAAAATGTGAGGACACCAACCATTTTCAGAAGTGACTCTGACCTCACATGTCGTCAAGCGACTGGAGATGTTGGCGCGGCGGTCATTGACTTCTCCTTCTCTTTACTGCGCGGCATCTTCCAGCTTTTAGAGACAGCCTTGGATCCTTCTCATTTGGGGATTGAGCACATTTATGGACACAATGCTGATCCTTGGAACGAGGCCGTTGACCACCTGGCCAAATGTGAAGCCCAGCACAGCCAGTTTCTGCCTAGACAGAAGATTGACCTGCGACGATGGGGCTCCATCATTCCACATCTTTGGCTTCTTTTTGGTGAGCAATTTGGTTGCCCTCGATTTTGTGGACATGGCTTTTCTGTGCCTCCTCCTGCCTTGCCACCGGTGGCTCCTGATGCGGCTTCTGCCTCTTCACCAGATTTAGAGCGACCACCCTCAGTGATGATCCAGTTCACTCTGAGCATTGCTTCAGCGAATGTCTCGACGCTTGGTGTTGGCAAACATGGTCATGCTGGCAAGTTGGACTATGTCAAGGGCCAGTTCATGCAGCACTGTCTCACATTCCTGGGCGTCCAGGAGGCCCGTACGACTGAAGGTTCTGTACGAACTGATCAACTCCTGCGTCTGTGCTCCGGAGGACAAGGCAAACAGCTTGGCGTTGAGCTGTGGTGCAATCTTTGTCAACCATGTGGGCATGTTGGTTCGCGTGCTCTTTACTTCCAGGCTCGGGACTTTCAGGTTCTGCAGCGTGATCCCAGGCGTCTCATTGTCAGAGTGCAGAATGATTTCTGGCGAGGATTGATCTTTGTTGGACACGCTCCTCATAGTGGATTTTCTTTGTCAGAACGCACCAGTTGGTGGGATGAAACTTCTCGACTGCTGCATCAATTTGTCGACAACGACAATCTCTTGGCCACTTTGGATGCGAATGCGAGTCCGGGGGATCCCGACCAGCGAGTTGTTTTTCGCCCTGGCCTTGGTGTTAGCTCTGGCACTCCTTTGCTCCGACAGTTCCTTGAGGACTTTGCTTTGTGCCTACCATCCACCTCTCATCTGCACCAAGGATGCGATTCTACTTGGACTGCTCCTGACGGATCCATGAAGTGCCTCATTGATTTTGTGGCTATCCCGCAGTCGCTTTTATCCAAGTGTACCTGGTCACAGACTTTGGAGGACTTTGACTTGAATGTTGCCCATGATGACCATTTGGCCGTGGGACTGGAGTTGACTTGGCCTCTTTCTGGACCTACGGCTTCATCTGCCAAACCTTTGCCTGCAGCATGCTTTGATCGAAGTCGCATTGGCACTTCCTCACTGAGTGGCTCTTTGGCTTCCAATGCAGTTCCTTCCTGGGATGTGGACATTGAGACTCATGTGAATTCCCTCACTGATGCCTTTCTTCAACCTTTGATGAAGCTTTGTCCGAAACCGAAGCGAGCTCCTAAGAAGCCCTTCATGACCTCTGACCTTTGGCAACTTCGGCGGAACAAACTTGGACAGAGGCGCAGGTTGACGCAATTGCATCGAGTTTATGCTCGGGAAGCCTTGGCTCGTGTTTTTCTCTGCTGGCGACTACATCAAGTCCAGGCTCCCGACGCTCAGACACATTGTGAGCTGTCTTTTAACTATGGCTGTTCTCTGCGATGTGCTGGCTTGAAACTTGCCGCAGGGCTTTTTGGGACTTGCATCGATTTGAAGAGAGGACTGCAGAAGGCTAAGCTCAGTGTTCTGGCTCAACACTTGGACACCCTGGACACGTTGACTTCCGCCTCTGATGTTTTGCGAGTTCTTCGGCCGTTCATTGGATCTTCCAATGGACGCAAGTGAGGGACACAACCACTGCCCCTCGTTTGCGACCAGAATGGCACACCGTGTTCCACCTCGCAGGATGCATTGAACCGATGGATTGACTTCTTCATGACCATGGAAGGGGGGCGTCGGGTCGATAGCCAGGAACAGCGTGAACTTTGGTTGGCCAACCTTTGCCGACTCTCAGTTTCCAAGGTGGATTTGTCAGTGCATGAGGTTCCTTCATTAGCAGAGCTCGAGGCAGCCTTCAGGCGTGTGAAACCAGGAAAAGCGAGTGGCCCTGACGGGCTTCCTTCTGAGCTCTTCCACTACTTTCCGGCCGTGTTGACGAAGCAGTGCTATTCTACCTTGTTGAAAGTTGCAATCCAAGGACAAGAATGCCTTATCCATAAGGGCGGCACTTTGATGCCTCTTTGGAAGGGCAAGGGCGATATGAGTATTTGTTCTTCGTTTCGCAGCATTCTGCTGAGTTCACACTTTGGCAAGACGCTGCACCGAGCGCTCCGCCTGAAGCAGGCTGATGTATACGAAGCCTACCTCCACAGACAACAATTGGGTGGGAGGAGATACACCCCTGTGTCCTTGGGGACGCATTATGCTCGGGCCTTCATGCGCTGGCACAAACAGCGAGGCCGCCCCACAGCACTGTTGTTCCTGGATTTGGCGGAAGCATTTTATCGTGTAGTGAGGCCCCTAGCCCTCTCTGGCACGATCTCGGACGAGGTCATCAGTGCTATGGCAGCAAGGCTTGGTCTGGATGACAATGTGGTTCACGAACTTCACCAGCTGTTGCTTGCTCCCAGTGCTGTTGAGGATGCCAATTTGCCCCATCATGCTCAACGGGCCATTCGTGCAATCCATTGTGACACTCATTTCTCTCTCCGGGACCAATCTGACCGCTGCGTCACGACACTGGGGAGTCGGCCGGGCGACGCGTACGCCGATGTCGTGTTCGGCTATTTATGGGCGAAAATTCTGCACAAATTGCATGATGCTCTTTCGCTCCATGATTTGCAAGAGCTCATACCTGGTGACCTTGGACCAGCTTGGTTTGGATCCACTGTTGAGGCGGCTGACACCAACATTGAGTTCCTCGGACCATGTTGGTGCGATGATTTATGCGTATGCATGAGTGCGGACTCTCTTCCCTTGCTGCAGCAGAAAGTTTCACACATTTCGGGTCTGCTTTTGGATTTGTGTCGAGTTCATGGAATGACCCCCAATGTGCAGAAGGGCAAGACGGAGCTTATGATTTCTGTTCGAGGCAAGGGATCCAGAGCCTTCAAACAGCAATGGTTTTGTCCTGGTGCTCCTCAAGGTTTTCCTGTTCTTTGTGAGACTGGTTTCTTTGAGATCCCTCTGGTCAGCAGCTATAAACATCTTGGTGGTGTACTACATCATTCTGGTGACTTGAAACAGGAAGTACGCAGACGGCTGGCTATGGCGCATCAAGCCTTTACCCAGCATCGCAAGCTGCTCTTTCACAATCTTCAGATCCCCTTGAAGAAGAGAGCTGAGCTGCTGCGCTGTCTTGTTCTCAGCAAATTCCTCTATGCCACCGATTCTTGGGTTTTGGCGGATCAACGCACTCAGGGTGTTGTTCATGCTGGCATCATGAGGCTCTACAAGCGCCTTTTGAAGATACGACCAGACTCCAGGCTTACTGACGAGGAGATTCTTGCTGAAGTTGCTCTTCCCAGTCCTGGTGAACTCCTGCGGGCCAGTCGACTCAGGTATGTGGGTACCCTTTTTCGCATTGGGGGTCATGTCCATTGGGGATTGCTTAATGCTGACTCTGCTTGGCGCTTTTTGATTGAGGAGGACTTCCTGTGGATGCATCGGCAACTTTGGAACTCGAGCCCTTTGTTGGACCCGAAACATCATTTGGCACAATGGCTGGACATCATTGAGTGGCACAGACCGTATTGGAAGCGTCTCATTCGGCGTGCGTTGACTCATGCTTCTTTGCAACGCACCAATGAATTCCATTTGCGACGTGCTCACCATGATATTCTGGATGCTTTGCGTGCCGGTGGTGTTCATGTACCTCGTCCAGTTCGACAACGCCAACCTGGAGGAGAAGTTTTTGGCTGCATGCATTGTAAGATGATGTGCCGCAATCGCGCTGGTGAAGCTGCGCACATGTTCAAATCCCACGGCTTTGTCCATCCTGTGCGCAATCTTTTCCGAGACACTTCCTGTGCCATTTGTTTGAAAGAGTACCACACAGCTGGCAAGTTGAAGATGCACCTGATACGAAGTTCTTCGTGCAGGCAACGTTGGCATGCCTTGCGTGAACCCTCTGCTCCCGTTCCGGTACTTGGGTCTGTTGTTGATGAAGTTCGTGCTCGTGCACATGACGGACTTGCGCCTCCCCTTCAAGCTGAGGGACCCAGTCGACCTTTGGATCGATGCAGTGACTTTGAGCTCTTTGATAGCCACCTGTTTGAGCAGATTGCGCTTCACATTGCTGATTCTGCTGACCTTGCTGACCTGCGAGATCAACTGGTTGCGGATATCTGTGGCGCTTTCGTCTCCTGGACTTGTTGCAGATTGACCTTAGAAGAGCTACTGCACACATTGCAGGCTGAGGGAGAGGCTCTTGGTCTTCTTCCTCTTGATGCAGTTCTTGGGGTTCTTTCTGATCTACTATCTCCTCAAGCCTGGCCCTTCCTGTTGGACGAGTTCGAGTCCCCTGTGGAGCACTTCACACACCTGACACAGATTGAGGCGACGCTCTGTGATGTCCGCTGGCATGCGGAGACATTTCAGATTCCGAGGATGTGGGGGAAGCACCGCATTGTCTTGCACGCCTTCGCAGGCCGGCGACGGCCCGGGGACTTTCAGTTCTACCTCGACAGATTACTGGAGACTTGCGAGCAGGGGATCTTTGTTCACGCGGTGTCCATGGATATTCTCTATGACTCCCACCTCGGTGATGCCTCCAATGTCCACACTCAGGAGTACTGGTATTGGGGAATTTCCCGACGCTGGGTAGTGGGGTTCCTGGGCGGTCCGCCCTGTGAGACTTGGAGCAAAGCCCGTGGTGTGGCGATTGACGATCACCGCGCACCACGGGTCCTCCGCTCGGCAAACGAGCTATGGGGTTTCGAAGCGCTGAGTATCCGGGAGCTCTTCCAGGTGCAGATTGGCAACTCTTTGTTGATGTTCGCCCTGGCTTGCATCTTTCGACTTGCGCTTCATGGAGGAGTCGCAGTGCTTGAACATCCGGCCGAACCTCCTGATGCTACCGCGGCTTCGATTTGGAAGTTACCCATTGTGATCCTTCTTTCCTTGATGCCAGGCGTAGAAATCCTAGAAATTTTCCAAGGCTATTTTGGAGCACCGACTCCAAAGCCGACCTCATTACTTTGTCTCAATTTGCCAGATTTGGGGGCCGTGCTCCATTCTCACATGATTTGCGAGTTTTTGCCCCAAAGGAGTGCCATCGGTAAGCAAACCGATGGTAGTTGGGCCACGGCTAAGCTTAAGGAATATCCTCCTGGGCTTTGCTTCGCATTGGCTCATGGATTTTACCGCCAGTTGAGTTCCACCCTTCCGGATAAGTGTGCAGAATCTGCGAAAGGGTTTTTGAACTCTTGCCAGCCACTTCTTGTGCAGTCTTTCGGCGAGCACTTTGGCGCCGATTTTGCTGGCTGAGCTGGTTGGTATACTCTTGATTCCTCTGAATTTATAGCTTTGGTCGCAGCTTTACGCTTCGTCATACCTGGAGGAAAAAAAATATGTATTACAATATAACATATACATACACATGTTTCTTCTTTTGAATGCACGTAAATACGTCTATTTCTATGTCCGTGTCTTGGCATCATTTTCCAATGAGGACGAACCCCCAATCTTTTCACAGCGAGGTGATTGCCGGGCCACCAGCAGCCGGCAAAGGCACCCAGTGCGAGAAGATCAAGGAGCCAATGCACCGGGGACGCTGCGCTAATGATGTGAACCCTGGATGAATGTCAACTGGGATGTTGAATCAGTCGCGTACGACTTGAAATATGTTGAAATATGTAGCTAGATGTTTTGACACATTTCTTCCTGAAAATGGTGGTAGCAAGTTTACTAAGTAACCATCTGGGGGCTGAGATTATGTTTAACCTGAAAAGTTGTGCTTGAGTCCCCGTGCAAAAGGGCTAGGTCTCTGCACAGATCGCCAGGACAAGTACGGCTTTGTGCACATCTCAACAGGTGCGGGACTCTGCCAGGACTGTGGTGCCACCTTTCAAAAGGCTCATCAAAGGACCAACGAACAGCTACATAGAAGTGAACTTACCACTTTAGAATATTCTTAGTGGATTCTACACCAGGGTCACTAGCACAAAAGTCACCTCATAACTCATGAACAGACCCACATGATATCTCCACTCTAGGCGACATCCTGCGCGAGAACGTAAAGAAGGGCACGGAGCTAGGCAAAAAGGCGCGCTGGAGACCACTTGGAAGTGTCTGGAAAGATGCGGCTTACGCCGAAAATCCGGTGGTATTCATCACTATTGTTCCCATTGAGATACAATTCTAAATGGCCAACATAGGGAATATGCTTCATATTCAGACCCACCCACTGAGTTTTACAACCCAAATTTTGTGGAAGCTAGATGGGGTTTTCGGGCAACCCAAAAGTGACTGGGACTTGAAGAATTCCGCTTCCACATATGAGGTGAACACTTCTTGAGAGAGCGGGGAATCTGAAGCGTGTGATATTCCAGAGACGTGACCGTGACTTTGTGAAATTCTTGCGGGGTGTTGCAAACACTCTGCGAAGTGTCTCAAACTCATAGAGATGCAGGTATGTGGGGAAGAATTGGTTGGTGCTTTCAAACTTGAAAATCCCTATCAGCCAACCTGGGGATATCCCACATTGACCAGGACATTTTTCGGGATTGGTGATTCAACCACTGACCACGTATTGGTGAAAACGTCCTTCTGACCTTCTGTTACCCGGTAGGATTCCCATTGACTCGCAGGTATCACCATTTCTATTGATAGGGATGTATTGGTAGCTTCCTTTTCATTGGCCAATATCACTATCCTCATTTTTTGGGCAGTATCTCGGTTCTCATTCTAAAGTATAATAAGATATTAACTTATCATTTTTCTAGTTGATTGATTAACATCCTCCTCCTATTTTTATGGGTTACATGTTCATATTTTGATATTGGCCCGTCTGCATTGACTTCTTCCAGGCCAAGGGCTTTATGGATTCTGGTGCGCTGGGAGCTAAAGTCGTTACGCTTCTTCCACTTTTTCTTGGACTTTGGTTGGCCCAATGTGTTTGAGGTTTTCATTTGGACCACTTTTCTCATTTTTGTGCACTTTCATTTTCTGTTGACGTTTCAATCTTTCACCACTAAGCATCAACCAGGTTTTGGCCTGGCTTTTGGGGTCCGCCCAGGAAGGGGCTGGGTGCTGTGGACTGAGGTTGGTGCCAAGCGAGCTGATTGTGGATTTGGTGAAGGAGCTGAGTGTCGTTCAAGGGAGAAGTAGACTTGTAAATTCTAAGCTTCATCCTGGGCATGAATCCTACAGCGTCTAGAAGCATATTTATATCTATATTTACGGCCAACCACCTCGTTTTGCTCGAGGAACTCTGAAAACACCGCAAGTCATGCATCATTCTGGCATTCCTGAAGAGCTCAGGTAGGGGACCTGTGCGACATTGCACAAGTCATCCTGAACCCTATCATACTAAAGCCATAAAACCACAAATCTTAAACCCTACACCGTAAATTCCAAGACATCTAAAGACCATGAGAAAATCAAGGAAGACCCCTCAGTGAAAGAATTACAGTCTAAAACCCTAATTAGCCCTAATTTCTAAACCCTAAAACCTTAAACCTAAAAGTGATGTTGGCCGAAACGAGGTCTTTGCGTGTATTTTACTTACATAAAGTATGTATTCACATACATATATGTGTGTTGCCCCATTGGTGTTGCCCACTTGGAATACATCCCCAAGGCCAACTGGCTCTTTCATCCAGGACCGCCTGATGCAGGACGATGTGAAGGAGAAAGGCTGCCTGTTGGATGGTTTCCCACGAGCTCCAGACCAGGCGCAGGCCATGGTCGATGCGGGACTGGACGTGGAGAAGTTCCTGGTGATCAAGGTCAGGGGAGGGGCTGTGGTGAGAAAGTGGTAATCCCACCACCCCAAGAATAGACACATGAATGAAGCTATCTGCATAGACCTGCATAGATAGATTGACCAACTAAGAGACCAGCTAGCTAGCCAACTAGCTAGTTGGATAGCTATCTATCTAGCTAGCCTAATTAACCAACTAGCTAGCTAACTAAGTGACTGACTGACTGACTGACTGACTGACTGACTGACTGACTGACTGACTGACTGACTGACTGTCTGACTTATATGTGGGATCTCAAGACGAACAGATCCAACACAAAATCAGGGTTTCAATCAGGGGTGTTTTTAAAAGAGTTGCGAGAAGGGATTACTTGGATGACCAATTCTGGTTTGTAGCTGCCAAGGAGCTCTTTCTAGCAACTCTACATTTCCTGGCCTTATCTCATTTATATACACCCATTCATTTTGATCCCCCAAGAAGATAGAAAAAAACACCTACCACTAGTTCAGTAGGATTTTGCTTTCCTGTCTTTTTTTGGGGGGTTGCTTTTTTAGGAGTTGATCAGTTGGTTGGTTCCCACCATGCCATGGTGACATCCAGTTGCAGGTGCCAGATGACACCCTGGTGGAGCGCGGCTGCGGCCGTCGCCCGGGCTCTGAGTTTTTTGGGACATCTCCGGAGCCTGCGTCGGGGGGTGCCGGGGTGCTGGCTGAGGCTTGGACCCGGAAACTGGTGAGATTTATCACCTGAAGTTCAGGCGCAGCTGAAGAGCAAACCAAGGGTGCAGTCTGTTTGAAGAGAAACCATCCAAGAGGGAAGGGGTCAAGATCAAACGCTGCATCTAGTGTATCCATCAAACTGAAAATTGCATGCAGATCAGGTGAGTGTTTGATTGCAGTTTGCCCCTATATCTGGATTCGAACATACACACATATAATACTTGATACCGTAGATGCGCACATTTGTCCTGGGTCCTAACTGAAGATACAAGTATCTACATACATTATCATCATAAAAACTCTATCTACATACTATATCTACATACTATGTATATATATATATATATATTACGAAAGCCAGCCGAAGGCCTGGGCTGAGTATAGGTATAAGCGAAGCGAAGCGAAGCTAATCTGGGGGGTGTGGGGGNTTTGGGCCCGTTTGGGAAGGTGAGGCCAGAGCCTGGCTGGGGAGAGCAAAAAAACCGGAGCCCGGAATTTTCGTTTTTCGGAGCTTGAAAGGGAAGCTCTATTTTGGGCACTTTTTGGCTTTTTTTGGTTGATTTTTGGCGTTTTTCATCGGGTTTCAAAGGCCAAAACACTGTAATTTACAGTGTTTTTGTGCTTTTG
>BGPT01004233.1:1498-15405 GCA_003297045.1 Symbiodinium sp. clade C Y103
TATCATTATCTATCATTATCTATCATTATCTATCATTATCTATCATTATCTATCATTATCTATCATTATCTATCATTATCTATCATTATCTATCTATCTATCTATCCATCCATCAATGTATCTATGTATGTATGTATGTATGTATGTATGTATGTATGTATGTATGTGTATGTATGTATGTATGTATGTATGTATGTATGTATGTATTTATGTATATGTATGTATATGTATGTATATATTTATGTATATGTATGTATATGTATGTATATGTATGTATATGTATGTATATGTATGTATATGTATGTATATGTATCTATCTATCTATCTATCTATCTAACTATCTAACTATCTAACTATCTAACTATCTAACTATCTAACTATCTAACTAACTATTCCACTATCTAACTATCTAACTATCTAACTATCTAACTATCTAACTATCTAACTATCTAACTATCTAACTATCTATCTATCTATCTATCTATCTATCTATCTATCTATCTATCTATCTATGTATCTATGTATCTATGTATCTATGTATCTATGTATCTATGTATCTANTATCTATCTATCTATCTATCTATCTATCTATCTATCTATCTATCTATGTATCTATGTATCTATGTATCTATGTATCTATGTATCTATGTATCTATGTATATTTGTATCTATGTATCTATCTATGTATGTATGTATGTATGTGTATGTATGTATATGTATGTATATGCATGTATATGTATGTATGTATATGTATGTATGTATGTATGTATATGTATGTATATGTATGTACATGTATGTATATGTATGTATTTGTATGTATATGTATGTATTTGTATGTATTTGTATGTATTTGTATGTATTTGCATGTATATGCATTTATATACATATATATATATATACATATATATATATATACATATCTACATGTATATGTATATATACATATCTATCTACATGTATGTGTATATATACATATATGTCTCTATCTATCTTGCTATCTACATTTGTGTATACATATACATATCTGTGTGTGTGTGTCTCAGCATCTCCGTGTGTGAGTCTGTGTGTAGGCGCAATGAGCATTGTGAGCCACGACATGGTCAGTGGCTCAAAGCTGGTCGTTTGGCCAAATAGAACCACCAAACAAAGCAACCAACGAACAACCCCAGTCCAAGGTCTTCCAAGGTTAATGTGGTAAGCCCATTGCCATAAACAACTACCATTCGGGTATGAAAGTTACCAACCATATATTATATACTGGGGTTCCCAAGCAAGTCACCCCAAAAAAAATAACAATAAACAGGGTTTCCTTTGACCCCGCAGCAATACGGCCCCATCCTTCGAACAAACCAAGCTCTTTCCGTTGTCACTGATCTCGGTAGACATCTCTGGCACCAGCCTACCAGTCGCCATGAGGCTTTCAGGCATGCGAGCCAAGGCTTCCTGGCTCTGGGCCAGTTCTTCAAGGAAGTCAAGCACCAACAAAATCAGAAAGTGGGGATAGTAGTCAGAAAATTCGGCAGCTGGGATCTCCACCCTGTTCATCAACTCTTTAATCTCCACCTTCTTTAAAGCGCGAAAGGCATCCAGGGCGTCCGTTGTTTCACCAACTGCCTGGCACCCCTCAAACAGCTTGAACAACTCTTCTCTTTCCTCCATCTCGTTGTGTCTTCCTGGTGCACAAAGAGGGCTGAACCATTCGCAACAAGAATCATTGGGGATCAAAGCAAGAAGTGTCCGGTCAAACTGCCCCCGCAACTGACAACACTCTGAATGGCCGAAATGTATGGCCAAAATCCCCAAGCATCAACAACTCCAGTTTGAAACATGCATCTGGATACATCTGGCTAGAACAAGCTGCGCCAAAAACTCCTCCTAATTCGATCATATTAAGCGAGGCGCCCAGTTTTCCCATGTGGGGAATGTCATGGGGCGTCCCAACCAAATGGTTGCTATTTGTTTTCAAGGTAAACAGTTTAAGCATTGGCAATCAAACCTGGCATAGGAAATCCCCAACAAAAATGGGGGGTTTCATCAGGAAAACGTCTATAAGTAAAAGCCATGTTTGATTTCTGGAGGGTAATTCCGTTAATCACCACTAATCACCATGAATCACCATTGATCACAACTATCAACCACCTTCTCCAAAGATGTTTGGAATGTAAGCTCCCCACCTCTTCCAAAGCCAATGGTTGGAGGGACCAGAGGCACCACATCTTCGGGCCGACACACGGCCAGATTCAACAGTACACGCACCATGGCTCTGGGGGTTGGGACCCGCGCCAGCAGAAGATCTAAGATCTGGTGGAAGTCTTTCAGGTCGAGTTTCTCTTCATCCTGGCTTTCTTCACTATGAATCATGGGTTGGTTCAAAAGACTCGAAGGGAAAGCCTGCCAGAAACAACTGTGCTTTTTTTGTTGCCGTGGAATTTGGGGTTTCCTGATTGTTTTCATTGCATGAAACCAGGATCCCAAGAAATACGGGTCAAACGTTGAATGTTTTTGATGGAATCCCATCCCCATTATTATTGTTTCACTTTGTGAAACCATGATCCCAGATTTTGGGGGGTGGAGTTTGGGATTTGATGTAATCCGGTCTCTTTAGGATTAATGCCTCAAAATGCAAGGCCGCATTGTTTTTCAAGCAGGCCAAGGAATAGATTTAGTACTAAACCAGGCTTTCTAGGACGTGCCGAATTCCCATGCTCCCAATAATACACCACAAGGAACCCACCAGTGCGGGATCCCAAAATGACTCACCGAATTTCAGAACCAGGGTTTTCATAGGATTTCATGAGTGTGGGAGTATTTGCCAAAATGGAGGGGTCAGAACATTTGAATACATTTGAGATATCCCCCCAAGGAATGTCAGTCAACCCCTCGATTGCTTCATTGAGGGAGGTCCATGTTCACAGCCAGGCCTCACTTTATTTTTGAGGTGACCCCTCCAACCCATCAACTGACCTTTATGAATAAATTTGGAAGTGGATACATTATGATACGTCTTCAATTTGGGTGTCCTCCTATGCTGCAAGAGTTGGCAATGAATATTGGCAAGGGGCCAGTGTTCACTTTTGAAGAGTGGAGAGACATCCTGAAACATCAGATGCTTACTACCTATCTATTATCTTTCAATTCTTCAATGAGGGGGCCACTGGGACCAAAACATTTATGGATTAAAAAGCTTCAAAAAGTCTGACTGGTGGCTGTCATCCAATCCGTCTGAACTTTGAGGCAGTTGCGACCATGATCCCACTGTTGGGATGAAGACAAAATAGGTGAAACCACCAATAAAATGACAGCCTCAACACACCCCAGCACTCATTGATTAGTACATTTTTCATAGGAAAATGTATAGTAAGCCATGGTTTCCCCATCAAAGAGTGGACGAGTCTTGTAAATGCTTCCACACGCCAAATCTAAAAATCCAGACTTCTCCACTTCTCCACTTACTTCTGGTTAGTATATAAAACGATAATAAACATGAAGCAAACAATAGTAACAATACTAACAAGAATCATAAACAACAATGATATCATACATATATTTTATACATATATATATATACACATATATACATATATAATATCCAATTGATGTTTTTTCATCTATATATATATATATGTATATATAACATGTCCCTTGAGCCTCGCCTTTTCCTTGGTGACCAGCTGTAAAACGTCCGCAAGTTCAGTCGCCCCACCCTTGGCAGCCACCAGTTTCAGGAGCTGCACCAAACGCCCATGTGGAAAGGCAGGATCTTTGAAAGCCTTCAGGGCTCTGGTTTTCGACTCAGTCGAAGCATTGCTCAACATCCATACATAGTGGGCCCCCAAACGTTATAAGTTGGTGTACAACCCCATCAAACTCTAGATATATCCCCAATAAACCCAAGAGTTATTGCAGTGAACTAAACCAACTTAGTTATCTTGCGAGCCCCCACATTGTAGATATCCGGAAACAGAAGAGAACATCTCCAAAACACAAATATCAAACTCCAGAGGCATCTCTGGACATCCAATTTTTCAATATCTGGACATATAAAATAGAAATGATCCTTAGAGTTGTCTACTTCACCACTCTCTCATGGTGATGCCTTCACCACCCGGCGCCTCCGCGAAGAGTTTCTCAAAATTCTCGGAGCGGATCAGCCTGCTCCAGGCCCTCAGTCTTGAACACATCGTAGCAGTTGGATGATGTGGAAGCAAGGGACCCCCCCAAATAGATTGAATCATATTGAATCCAAATCAGGTCTCAAAACACACCAGATTTAGCAGAGGCTCTTCTTGGCCATAGCTTCTGGCGACTTTTTTGCTCTTTTCTTTGGCAACTTCATGGGTTGAGGAGCACCCGCTTGCTGGCGCCGGATGTTCTTGAGATGTCGCTTTGATCTCAGATGTTGCTGCAGCGATTTCTCGCTCGTGCATGTCCTGGAAAAGTCTGCAGGGGATTTGACTGTCATTTGGTGATGCCATGATGCCATTTTCAGAGAAATGGAAGGTACGGATTACTACCATTTATGCATTGGTTGTTGCCCTCTGTTGATCAATAAGCGGGGAAAGAGATCTACAGTATCAGTATTGGTTTGGTCTGTGTCTTCTGTGACTGATTGGCGCAGAATCCTCCATGTTTCCCATATTGATGGGCACCATGCTTGGATGTGAATGGCAGCTAGTGAGTGGATAGAAACACATTCATAAGGAAACAACTGGGTTTTCTTGACTTTCTTCCTATTTAATAGTGGGCTATACCATGGGTGTATTAATCATTCAGCATAATTTTTCACACCATATCAACGATCCCCTTGGGGCCCCTCGGATCTCCATGAATTCCAAGGTCGAGGTGCAGTCGGCAACAAGCGCAATAGAATGGCGGAACTCCGGGCCGGTTTTCGGCCGGGAAAACTTCCACACCGAGCTGCCCAGCTCGAACAGCTCGAAGAGTCTGACCGTCCCAAGGTGTCGTTTTTGTCGGCCTGGCTGGTCAGTTGTCCCAGGAAGATCCCAGACTGGGCCAATGACATGATCGACATAGTCTGAAATAGTGTGCTTGCAAGATCTTGCAAGCCTATCAAAGGACAATGGCAATCTACGTAATCGGTCCCTCGAATGAGAATAAATTGAATATATACATGAGATGGCCCAAACCTTTTTTAAGACCACATCACCTGTTCCAACTTGCTTTGTCAACAGGACAACCCAAAATCCCATGGTTTCGAAATCCGTGTTCCCATCGACCCTGACTTCAGCCAGTGGCAATCCCCCGCCTGGCCAACCTCTTTCCCAAGCCCACCAGTAGGACAGCGCTGGCACAAAGTTGCTGCCTCGGCGATGACCGGTGGACACGCTGCCAGTGGCCAACTGGACCTGGTCAGGGGCCGATTGAGCGGCCGGAAGAGAATTGGCTGAAGCGAAACATTTACACACTGCAAATTCCCTGAATTGAAGATTATTGGAGAGTTGGAACCATTGGTTCCCGCAAAAACCGTTGGATCAATCCGTGGAAAAATGAATCGATAGCTCAAAACCGTGAAGCTTGCCCAAATTCAACCGAATGTCAACATCCAACGTGCAGAAAATCAAGCCCGCGGCAAGTATGCATCAAAACTAGGGCTCGGGGAACCACACAAATGGATGATTTATAGTAGCAACTAACCAAGATCTGTGATTCTTAAATTTTGAACCTCTCTCTCTCCATCGCCATCTCGAATTTTGAAGCTGGCCCCTGCCCATTCAGTAACAGGCTTAAATCAACCATGCCCAATTCAACACCAACGTACCCCATCCTGGGCACCCGGCCAAAATATGTGTGTTGCGGCTATTATTTACAAAAAAAGAGTCCGGGTGGTATATCAATTCTGTATATCACCCTCACTTATGGAAAAAATCGACTAATGTGGCACACCCAACCCCAAAACCAGTACCGTGTGGGGATTTGTTTTTTTCCTTTTATCTTGAGTCACTAGGGCTGGTTTGTGTCAGTGGGTTTACCACATTACTAAACCATCCAACCAGTCGTTTTACCCGGTTCCACCAATCCAACATCACCTCCAGTTCCAACCTCGCACAGGCGGTCCATGAAGCACCGGATGCGGCAACGCGGCAATGGCTGCCATCGAAAAATCAGTGCCAAATGGCTACGCCACCAACCCTCCAACCTTCAAGAAATGCCCATGAAATTTGCTTGTTCCCTCCAACTTTCAACGTGTTACTGTTTCATGGAATGTCTAAGGTGTTTCATGGTGCCATGCCTTATTTATTGAGTCCTATTGATGGCACAGCTTCTCAACCACCGCAGCCGCTGGCAGCCAATCCTCACCGTTTTTTGGACGCTAATCCACAGCCGTGATTCGGACACGAGATGCCCACCTCAGGCGTGGTGCCAAAAGTGTCGCAGGGTCAAACTCAAGTACCCGGCTGAACCTGGTTCAAATTTGAAAGTTCTGTAAATCTTAACTCCAATTTTCAATTTGAGTCGGAAAGTTCAAAAGTCGAAAAGTTATTTGATCACTTTTTGACTTCTGCAGAAAAAATGGTCGGTCCAGAAGTCAAGAATTATTTGACTGTTCTGTTTGTTGTTAACAGGCTAGCCCTTGCTAACTCTGTTGATATCGTTGTGCAATCTCATACCAGCTAGGTTTCCAGTTTATCGGCTCCATTCTGGTTTTGAGTGGGCTTGCAATCGTGATGCATTGGGGTAGATCTTGAGATTGAAACCGAACTAGCACTGCCTTTCTGTTATTATTGTTGATTGCTTGATCTTGGGTTTTTGTGGGCGCGAAAAGTTGCGATTTGGAGCACCACAAGCAATGTTTTTTTGGGGGGTTGCTTGGAGTTCATCATTTCGTTCATGTTTCCTCTCGTTGAATACAGAATCATATTTCAATTTTCAGGTCGGACCGCATACAATCTAGTTTCCTTGTGCAACATCCCCAAGTTACATGTCGAAGAAGAAAAGTCGAAAGGCGCTAGAATGACTTGAGAAAGACGTTGAAAAGTCAAAAAGGCGAATCCTGTTTGACTTGTTGACTTGTGTGAAAAGCGTGCGCTTTCAAGTCAGGCAGGGTTCGGAGGGAGAAGTCCTTCGCAAAACTATAGCCAAGCTTTTGCCCAGAGCCATAGATTTGGACCCATGCTACCATAAAGATAGAGAGATAGGCAGACAGGCAGACAGACTGACAGCCAGCCAGGCAGGGAGGCAGGCAGGTAGACAGACAGACAGAGAGAGACAGATATATAGATAGATAGATGTAGGCATGCAATTCTAGATGCGTCTGTATATATATATATATGTAGATATACAGAATTATACAACTGTACAATATCATACATGTACAAGGATGAAGATTGGTATGAAGATTGTTTCAGTCTATTCGACGTCAGCAGTGCTTGAGGTCCGCTCACTTGACGTTGGCACTGCGCTGTGCATCTTGGGGCCACACCTGACATGGTGGAAGTCCCAGCAGTGGCAGCATGGCCCAGATCCTATGCCGCTGGGCTCAGTTTCCTTGCCTCGTCCTCTGGCTCTGCACCGGCTGGCCTGCAGTACATTGCTGCGGGACTTGATCTTTTGCCTGGGCATCAGGACCATCCAGGGCCCCAATGTGCTAGGGAGTGGCACCACAACGGTCTGCCAGCAAAACCAACAAACAAAAAAATTGGCAGTTTGGCAGTAGGAACCAAACCAAAACCCTCAAAATCGATACACAAATGATCCAGATTTCAACAACAAAATCAGGCCATCGATTGATTTCCAGCAGACAACGCCTCAAGGTGATGCTGGCTGTCAACGTCCTCCAAGCAATCCGCCAGCCACTAGGCACCAGGAGCGCATCACCTCCATGGCTGTGTCTGGAAATGGTTGGGAAAACCCCAAGATCCAGTGGTTGAATCATCCATACGTTTAACAAGGGATATTCCATGCATATATAACTGAACTAAATGGATGGTAATGATCATTGTGGTCAGAAGAATAAGGGTTCTTTCTCAACCTTACATACCCAGTCTTCTGTCAAGTCCAATGCAAGTGGGCTTACAGAATTCCTGGATGTAACATCGTCCAAAACTGCGTTGAACACCCCTGTTCAATCAGATTTTGGGGGGGATGATAGACCTCCCATGAAAATGAATCAAAAGCCTTGCTCAAGTTTTTAAATCTCATCTTTCATCATTTTTCCATCTGGGTCCAAGAGAAAAATCCTCCCCAGCTCCAGGCCTCTCCGGAGCAGCACATGCCGAGAGGCCATGGCCAACAACCGCTGCACCTGAGTTTCCGTGTCCAGCGCCTCGTCTTCCAATGGCACCCCGGGCTGAAACAACAAGAGCTCCTCGGGCACGGCCAGGGCCAAGGCGCCATGATGCGCCATGGATGCGCCATGCAGGTCAGTCTTAGGTCAGTCCTTCTCGCCACAAAGGAGCACCAACTGACCTCGCTGAGAATGAGAAGTGGGTTATGACATGTTGCGACTCAGTTATGACCCTTCTCCTAAAATATCTTCAGCAAATGTTCCAGTGGTAACTTCCGGGTTTATCCCAAAGCGAGGTCGGAACTGTCTGAGTCCAGGCAGCACAAGTTGCTGCAAGAGCTGGGAGGCTCTATATCCAGGACCTACCAGCCCAGTTGGAGACTGGAATGAACGAACTCAAGGGCGGCAAATGGTTGCTACTTGTGATATACATATACATACGCACATATACATACAATATGTATACACGTATATGACGGATTATGAAGGTATATTTGGTAGCTATATCGTTATATCCCAAGAGATCCCTGCTAAAATCATTCACCATCTTCAGTTGGATCATGAAAAATCCTAAGCTCTTGGCCCCTCCAGTTGCTTGCGAGTCTCCCATCGCCTGCGCAGGCGATGCGAAGCCCCCCATGTTGATGGGAAAAGAATAGAGACATCGAAAAGACCCGCAGGTTCTGTATGGTTTTTCCTCTTTTCTGAACTGAGGCTTGGGATATATCCCACAGCACTGGGCACTGCGGGCACTGCTTTGGTGCCCACTGGAACTGCAACAACTTCGAGAAGCCATTCCGGGAAAGGACATCCCAGGGACCCATGACTTGTTGGAAGAGGAAGCTATAGAACTACAAGGCCAGGGCTCTCATGCCAAGTAGGTGTAGCAGGTCACTCCCTGTTCGTTTGGGGGATGTCGCTCCAGGCACCTTGGACCAAGTTTGGTGACGGCGCTCTTGACTCGCGACCAAATAAGTGGCTCTTTTCTTAAGTTCCATCACAAACTAGTTCGTCCCAGCTAGGTGCTTCATGTCCCCTCTTTCGGATGTCCATTTCCTGCAACAGATCCTGCCACCGAGTCACTCGCGCTCAATCAACGACTCGATCCGCCGCTTAATGTCTGCTGCTTCTGCCGGGAAGCGCAGGGTGCTCAACACCTCTGAGATCAGCTCCTGGTGCTGCATTTTTTTCTTGATCTTCCTTAGTGCAGCTTCCTGGCTCACTGCCGAGGCAGACACCAGGGTTTTCTAAGAGGTGGCATGAAAATTTACCCTGCAGTGGCTGCGATTCAAAAAAAATCTAAAAAGAAGTTGCTCTTGCAACTGTTGTTAGGATCAACTGGTCTTTTCTTTTTTTGGGGGGAGGGGTTGAAAAATCCCTCCAATAGTAGCCGTTCTATGCTATACAAAGGTGAAAAAATTGAGGCTGTCATTTGCAGTCCATGGATGCAACCAGCTTGAACCCCTGAAGCGGCCCTTCACTCTTGCAGCTGAAGGACATGATGCGAATTACGACGGCATCAAGCTCGTGCACCCGGCTACCTTCCATAAATGGCGTGCAGTAATTACTCAACACCCACCATCTAATGGCCATCCAACCAATATTGAAATCGGAGAGCAAGCTCTCAAAAGCTGGTATTTCAAAACGAATGGGCCGTTCTAATTCTAATTTTAAATTGGGATGCCACATGAAGGATTTGGTTGTCACCACCCCTTTTCAAATGGACATGAAACTGTAGACCCATATGCATATATATATATATACACATACTGTAATATTATAAACTCTAGGCCGCTGATCATGGCACATGGGGAAACAAGCTCTGCCCTGTTGGGCCTAAAAGTCTTTGCTCCACAGCATCCTCTTCCTGCAGTTGCTCCTTGCTGAATGGTTGCATTCGTTTCCGGATGAGTAACATGTCTGCATGGTTATCTGGTTGATGCTTCCTATCCCTGCATCGTCCTTTGAAGCCCTGGCCTGCCAGTCGCACATCTCCGCACTTAAGCATTCTGAATTCGATCCTTCTGAATGTATAACGAAGCAAAATCGCTGTTTCCAGGGAACTAGATGTTCTTGGTTCCTCTCTGGTGTTTCTGAGTTTTCAAGGATCTTTTCAGCTCTTTGTTTCAAAGTACCTTTCCTGTCACCAAGAATGTAACGAGGAAAGGGTAGAGTCCAGTGCACCCAAACAGCCAAAACTCCTTCGGTGAGATTTGCGACACCGTAATCCGGTACAGCTTGTGAGAGAAGGTCGCGTTGTACGAGAACGTCTCCCCAGGCCGTACCTCTCGCTCCTTCGACCCTTTCCTCGGCGGTCCAAGATGTCCGTCAATGCGCTTGGACCGGGTTTTTTGGGGGACCAACCCTATAACCTTAGAATCTTCCCGTATAACCGTATACTTATACTTATATGTCATCACCTTATAATCCTGAAAATCTTCTGTTCATCACCTGTTCACCAGCTGAGTTGCAGCAACAATTTCACCGTCTTGTGCAGTGACAAGCTCTGCAGCGTCAGCTGCAGCTCCGGGTGGGGGATCTGGGTGGCCTTCCAAATCTCTTCGTAGCTCAGCAGGTCTGCGGTGTTAAAACACAAGAGGACCAGCGCCTCCAAAAAGCGGCTGCAGGACATCTCTAACCACTGACGAAGTAAGAGTAAATGCATAACGTACTCATACTTATATATGTATAGATATACATGCATACATTATATATATATATATAAATGTATATATATGCATGTGTAGTTGCTCTTCATTTTGCGCTTTACCATGAAATCCAACATAAACACTTCCCAGGCCATGGCCTGGAAGTGGGAGACCACCAGCTCCTTCCGCGCGGCAAAGTTCGCTCGGAGAAGACACTGACCCCAGGCAGGGCACCAGCGAAGGGAGCGACCACGGTGCTGTTGGACATAAAAAGAGGCGAAACAGGTCCTGCAGAATCCCAAGAATCGAATCCCTGCTTTATGACCCATACCTGGGGATCTCCCATATATAAATGGAGTGTAATATGGTAATTTATGTCTGTCTATCTATCTATCTATCTATCTATAAATGGAACTATCCACTCCCAAGAAGATGGGTCAACCACTGGGTCAACCACTGGGTTAACCACTCTGAGGCAAAAAAAAGATGCGGCTTGTTGATCGGAAACATCTTCCCACTATTTGATGGCCATGAATTGGGCTGTACCCCCCATTTTTTGGACAATCGTAAGCGGTGATTCAATCACCGATGAGGTGGTAATTCAACAAGTGATTGTGGGAAACCCCTGAAGTGAATGATGACCAATGGAATTCATTGAAAGAAAAATATCACCCCAAGCCACCAGTCAACCATTGGCTGAATGCCCTGTGGGGAAATGAGTTTGCTTCGCTACCTCGTAGCGAACCTATTTCTCAACCAACCATTGGGAAAAAGACGTCTATGGTCCAAGTCTTACAGGTGGCATTAATTACCATCTGGTTATTTAACATAGCCATGGAAAATCCCCCCTAAATGGAGGTTTTAATGGGAAAATCATCCAAAATTAGCAATTTTCCATGGCTATGTTAAATAACCAGAGGGTATTAATCAGGAATTTTCAACCCCAATGAACTCCAATCCCATAAAGGTCCGTGCACGTCCCATGTCGAAATTCCACTGGGAGCAGCGAAGTACCCTCTGATAATCCATCCTGACAATGCAAAATCCCTGATTCATAGCCTTCATAGATGTTTAATTGATATTTACCTTCTGCCAACCAAACATTGCAAACAAATATCCCCTGTTCCCATAGATAGACAAATAGATAGATAGATAGATAGATAGATAGATAGATGATAGATGGATGGATAGACCGACAAATGGATAGATAGATACATGGGTTTCCCATCAAAACTTCCGTTTGCGGAGGAATTCCCAGCCTGGCATCTTTCTTTCCCCCCCTTCCCTTTTCGGTCGCGAGCTGTTGCAGGGGCAGCGGCAGCTGAATCTCAGGGCTGGGAGGCGGCGATGGCCAACGCCCCGTGGTCAACACGGAGACGTGGAAGTCAACCCCCAGGTCCTGAAGCGGGATGTTGCCATGCTCTTCATGGCCCAGCTGGAGGAAAAAAAGACAGATTGATTTTTTTTGGAGGTTCTTTTTTCTACAGTAGACAGCCCGAGAGTGAAGGCAATCTCTGTTTTTGCTTTTTTTTTTCCAGGAATTTCTTAAGATCTTGCACGCACATCACATACAGTAAAAGCAACGGGCTGGGCAGCCAGGGCAGAGAGTCAAGAGCCCCGCGTCCTCCAAAATGTCCTTCGCTTCAGCGCTCGAGTCAAAGACCTCCGCCAACACCTTCGAGATTTCCATGTCTTGGAACATGCCCTCAATTCCTTGGTTGCGCACATCTACCAGGTCGGATGCCCACAGATCTTTGAGTGCTATCAGCATTAAAGCAGAAAAACAACATGAGAAGTTGGGATAAGGAAACTGGTCACACATCCTTATGCCAGTGCGACTTCAAGAACAGCAACCCAAAGATGAGATTTTCTTTCTTGTTCCTTCTTTTGCCTTCTGCCCAGACTTGTCACTCTTTGCGCATCAGCCAACAGTTCAACACACCGGGCAGGGTGCCTGCAGTATATGCAGCACCACACTCTTCCCGCAAAAGGGTGGAGGCATAGTGCTCCATTTCGCGACAGGCTGACCGCTGGAGCAGCAAGCGCCGAGCCAAATCCTTCTTGAAGAAAGCCTCAAACCTGTCAGCTGTCAGCCCCACGAAGGGACCCACAAATTGACAACTAGAGGCAAAAAATAGCCAGCAATCACAAATACGAATATGCATAAAAAGAATGTATATGACGTATATTATACATGCACATATGTTATAAACTTCATATCATGTGTATACATACATGTATTACATATTGTATATATATATATATTGTGAACAAAATGAACCTTGTTCCGGGTTGTGTTGATCGGAGTGTTTATGTGCCGACGGTCAAGTGAAAGAGGCAATGCAACACATGCGGATAACGCCGGTGGTCTTGAGCCATAAAGTATGGCATGTCCAGGCAGTTGGTCTACATGCCTACATGACACCCTATACTGTGCAGCGCTACCATCTAGTCCCTTTTAGCACCCCCCATGTCCGCCGTTGTTTCAAAAGGCGGACACAGGAGAAGGGACATCAATTAATTAAGTATGTACCATGCATCTACCGCAAAATAGACTGTAAATGTTTGACTCGTGCTTCACCCACTCCCGATGGGAGGAAGGGATCCGCACTCGTCATGGTCGAATACCCGACCAATGCATGGGGGTAGATGTATCATACAGCTGAACATTGACCCAATTCAAGCTATCTACTCAAGCACAACTGAGAAGATGGAACGCGACCGTTGGTCGGGAGAACCATGCTACTCTGTACAAAGAAATAGACAACTATCTATGGATCTGTTCAAGAATGAATTAACTTGGAGATTGGGAGATTGACGTGAAAATCTAAGCTAAGCAACTCTACAAGCCTCGCTCAGAGTCCACTCAGATGACATACTTCAACATCATCTGNNAAGCTAAGCAACTCTACAAGCCTCGCTCAGAGTCCACTCAGATGACATACTTCAACATCATCTGTAGTTGTAGTGTTATCGTTGAAGTTCACTCAGTTCGTTTCTTCTTCCATTGTGGT
>BGPT01004234.1:0-18136 GCA_003297045.1 Symbiodinium sp. clade C Y103
CTGGGCCTTGATGGTTCTCTCATCTTCAATGGGTTTGGCTCGGGCCAGGTAGTGCATTCGCAGGGCCAAGCTGTTCCGATCTTTGGGCTCCCAGTCAGCCACGTCATCTCCTGGCTGTGTGCATAGGTAGCCTTTGGGGCTACCGCCCAGGAAGACAAACCCAGGGTTCTTGTGTGGTGTCGATCATCAAATCTTAGGTAGGGGTAGAATATTCTCTTTTTGGATCCCAAATGGCCCCGTCCAAAACAATGCCGGGTTGGGTTTCAAATACTATGTTTTTTTCTCTGCAAAGGAAGACTGCACAGGAATAATGCGGATGCTGGTCCATCATTTTTTTTCTTCCAAGGCAGTCACGATTCAAGATGTTTGTCATTTTGACATACAACTGTTCAATGATTTTCAATGAATATCAATAGATGCTTCTATGGAAACCGCAGTTTTCTCATAGTTTTCTCGTAGTTTCCCTCAAGTTGCAGCTGAGGCACGGTGCATGTCCTTCTTCTCCTCCTTTTTGCTCTTCAGATCCTCCTCCAACACCGTCAAGGCCTGGTCCAAAGGTTCGAGGGAGGCGGGGGGCATGGAGCCCCAACCGCCCTCCGTGCGGAGTTTCTTCAAGGAGCTCTTGCCGCACATTCCTGGGCTTCACCATGTACAACCATCCCACTAGAACTATATATATATACCTGCAACCTCCGAACCATCAAGAATAAAGATCTGCGCTGAGAAAAGTAGGTTATACTCACGAGAGTATCAAAAAAAGATCTGCGGATCTTTTCTTAGTTTTGCCAGGTTTGGCTTGGTTTTGCTCTAATTAAGGTGAGGAGCTGCCATGGTGAAGATGTTGAATTGATGTAACATCCCACAGGTGAAGCACCAAAGAATCAGGAGTTTCGGTGATTTTTGTTTAAAGAACGAAGCTAATCACGTAGTTTAGGCAAGATTCAGGTAATTATGTAAATGAGTGGCTTTTCACTTGGGTGTTACTGGGTCAACCATTTTTTTCAAAATTGCCACGGACGTTTTTACCCAATCCACGGACGTTTTTACCCAATCCACAGGCGTTTTTACCCGTACTCCTTTGTTATACCATTTTTAAGAAGTTGTAAAATTAATTATAGGTCTATCTCAAGTTTAACTGTCCTGTTGTGGAGGTTGGGAACCTATCCAAACCATTGAAATTCACCAAAGAGTTTATCATCGTTTGTTCCCAAGTAATCATAAAAGTTTAACACCATTTGTTCCAAAATAATCATTGATGTAGTTTAACACCGTTTGTTCCCAAATAATCATTAACGCATTTCCCTGTCACGGATCATTTTTTTAAAGAACGACCTTTTTTGGGGCCACAGATCTTTTTTTGATATGTTCTAACCTCGGATCAAAATTTTGTATACCAGGATGTTCCAGGTATGTATATATATATATATTTATATATCCTTTGCTTCAAACAATTCAGATGTGCTAATGTAACACGTAATATATATATATTATTATAAAATATTATAAATACATGTGCGTGCGCCGTGGTATCTATCTTTGGCAGCTGTTTGGCAAAATGCTTCCAGCCATCTGCCACCTAGATTCTGAACATGTACTGTGGTTCAACATCCTCTCCCTTGGCACCGTCTTTCACTTTGGCCAAATCCATCTTCTTCGTCTCCTCTACCCATGTTTGGAAAAACTTGCTTACGTTCTCCTCATAAGTCACACCTCCAAAGTTCGGGATGCGATCAATAACGGCTGCCAACTTCATGAACATCATCTTCTGCTCATTTCGGTGACCCTCATCAACGAAGGTCACATGATAGCGGCAACGGCAATCCTTTGGCATGCAACCAATAGCTCCCACCACGTTTCTCAGCACCACACACTTGTTCTCTCCCGCACTGGGGATACAAACTGTGATGTAGCGCAGGTTTGCGGTGAGCTCGGGATCATATNCAGCACCACACACTTGTTCTCTCCCGCACTGGGGATACAAACTGTGATGTAGCGCAGGTTTGCGGTGAGCTCGGGATCATATCTTCGGAAGTGAGGGTATGGAGTGAACACACCTGGGCAAAGCATGACAGCTTTGACACCAAAACCGATCAGCAGGACATAGCAAAAGAGCCACACCGGCGCAGTCTGGTTCTTTTCATAGTCAACAAAGCCAACCAAAGCGGTCTGGTTGATGTAGCCATCCTCAGACGCACGACTAAACCTGGCCATGGCCTGATTGGAAAACAGGTCATTCAGCAACTGTCTGACGAGAGCAAAAAATATCCCAATATGCAAAATGTATTGCTGGCCAAGCTGACGTATAGATAGTTAATCACAATCATTAGTCCATGGCAGTCCTAGCCAAAGTCATCAAGACAAATATTCACACGCCCATGCCAAGCAACTTCGGTGCAGTTTGCCATTGGTCGCTGCTCTGACTGACAAGCAAAAGCACATCTTCCGGAGACGGCCACGCATCGATCGTTGAAGGGCGGTGGTGCTGCCTGCTGGCCAGGCTCGAACCGAACCCTGCCGGCGTGAAACAATGTGAAACATTACCAACGATAATTCAAAACATTCTAAACATACAGTCCGTGGAAAATGCAACCCCAAAAAAAGAAGGACATATCCAAGAAAAAACATATAGTATTCTAGACTATTCTAGACTGATTTATATAAGATAGAGAAGGTATAGAAACCCTTGCCTGACGGCCATAGCACCAGCCAGGATCAATCTCCAAACGGTTTTGCTGATTGAGATTCATGGCATGAGCTGAAGCTGGGTCAGTGACGGGGGCCAGCTCCTCATCATAGGAGTCGGGATCCTCTTTGACCAAGGGCTTGTTGTCCTTCCCAACTGCCACTGGAGGTTGGGTCATGCCATAGTTGTGCTTGTAGAGCTTGCTCCATTTTCCACGCTTATCCCGCGAGGACTGCAGGATGAAAACACGCGGTTGGCTGAAGACATCAGTTCCGGCAGGAGCACCAGCACCACTCACCGTCACGTGGAAGCGGGGAAGAGATGTGTAGATCATAGGGCCCTTCCCAGCCGCAGCACTGCCACTGGTGTCGGGANGCAGGAGCACCAGCACCACTCACCGTCACGTGGAAGCGGGGAAGAGATGTGTAGATCATAGGGCCCTTCCCAGCCGCAGCACTGCCACTGGTGTCGGGACCAAGACCTGGTATGCTGCCAATGCCTGGAATGCCTGCAGGAGCATCTGGATCTGGATCCAAGCCTGGCAATCCCGATGGCAAGCCTCCCATGCCAGGAATCTGCAGCCTGCGCCTCATGTCATCTTCGGTGCGGGGGTCGTACAAACACTTGTGGCAATTCCACTGCTTGAACTTTTCGGTGGCAGTGTCACATTTTCCATCCAAACCGCCATTCAAGCACTCCCTCATCTCAATGGACCCTTGGAAGTTGGCGGTGGGAATCTCNCTTGAACTTTTCGGTGGCAGTGTCACATTTTCCATCCAAACCGCCATTCAAGCACTCCCTCATCTCAATGGACCCTTGGAAGTTGGCGGTGGGAATCTCTCTGCCGGCAATGGAGGTCTTGGTCATCTCAATGGTGCTGTCCGCAGTGCAACCCTCGAGCAGGTCCGAGTTGATGACCGAGTCACAAGTCCATCCGCAAACGCCACCTGTGCACAAGTCCGACAGTGATGAAAGGCATCAATGCATAAGGGCATGGCTATGTGGAAGAAAGGATTTGGAAGGAGCCGGCCAAGCAATTAACAAACCACGAAATCGCTGAGATATCAGGTGCGTATGGACGATCATATTCCCCACCCAGGTGTAGTGTAGGCAGAAGAGTCATAATTTCCATGTCTACCTAGCCTGCCCATTTCTGGTCTCTCAGGGAAGCACTACAGCCACAAGGGGCACATCTGCTCACAGCATGTCACCCCCATCGTGGGTCTGCTGAAAGAGATGGTATTGGCTTCTTGAGATTTGCGCGTATCAAAAATGCAAATTTTAGGCGGAGGAATTCGGCCACAGCAGTTTGGAATACTCAAGTCCACGACGATTGTGCCATTCTGGCCCCTCAAGGATACGGCTAGGCACGGGGATAAAGCCAAGGTGATAATCGCTCAGTTTAGCAGACCATCATTAAACCATCAATGTGGTATAAAGTGGTAAACCCAATAATAGACATTAATAAACCATCACTAAAATCACCACAAATGGGTGGTACAAACCATCTACAAAGGGCAGGTTTAGTATTGGGTTTCCCACATTACAAGTCACACAGATAGCCCGAAACAGAGTCATGTGATTCTTGTCGCTCCCCGTCTAAAAGCGAGCCTGCAGAGTGACAATGGGTGCCCAAATCCGAGTCTTCCAGCCTGATCACTGTGACACAATGATGGCAATGTGTCTGCAATCTTTGCTCCCCTCTCTGAGAAAATGTAGGAGTGGGAGCCCATGTTGAAACATGGCTGGGATGTTTCTGTTTTCCCTGAAGCTAGTTAAATCTATTGCACCTGGAAACAAATACCATCCAGTGGCAATAAGGGACCTTTGGCGGCAGCCATGAAACAGCACATGTTATACTGCGAACCTTCCAAGATTGTCAAGAAACATGGCTGTTTTTCGTGTGTGAATCTGTTGTGGATTGGTTCAAATGGGCGCTTGACAAAGGTTCCCACATTGGATTATGCTGATTGGGACACATTCTTTCCACAAGAACCAATATCTACCTTTAAAAAAGAACAAACGGAAGAAGAATTCCTGACTCCTGACCCCAAATGATTGATTTCCCCGTTGGATGGGGGTTCAAATAGGCGCAACACCACTGGAAAGTTCACATGGGCTCAGAACTCCAGTTAGGCCCCAGTAGAGCACAAATTGAAATCATTGACCCCCAAAAAATGGTGGTTTATTATGGTTGAATGCTGAAAATCACCGCATTTCTAGGTTCAAAAAGATTTGTCCCACAGCCAAATATATTGATCGTTTGTAGCTGGCCAATCTATGCACCATCATACTCCAACTTGCATAGAGCAAAAAAAACAACTAGGCCAACATCTCGTACATTTCAGCTGCATGTCTAGTACGCACACGTACACTGAACACACACACACACACGTATATATATATATATATACATATATATATATATACACATGCATATATCTATATATAATTACACATATATATATATATATATGCATGTATGCATGTATATATATATATATATATATACAATGAATAATGTGAATCATCTCTCCGTCTCTCCGATTTGGATATCATGTTTAAAAGCTTGCCAAATTCCTAGCGGCTATTCCGCTCGTTTCCGGCCCGGCCACTCAGTCATCTGCTCGAGCTCGGAGAAACTGGTGGGGCTCCACACCACGCAGGCCAACACAAACCTCGGTGGGGAGCCACATGACATGGCTATGGGACCCATATGGGACGGGGAAATGGGTGCAGAAAATCAATAAAGCCTAGGCTCATAAAGAAATGCAAAGGAGGAACTGTTTATAGAAGTGATGGATTTAGGCGTGCCATCTTTTTTGGGGAAATGCATATTAAGTATCATTGAAGGGAACATCTTCAGTGAAGCCAAGGACTTTTGCCAGGTACAGTATGGTACAATATATTACAGTATGGGAAAATATCCTTTCAAACAAGTTTGGGACCACTCCGCCTAAATGGATTTGGGCGGTCAACGGCAAAATAAATAAGATATGCTTACGAAGCTTACAAAGTTTACTACTAACAATGGACCAACGTTATCATCTGCAAGACCCCCCTGCGTCTCAATTATGACCAGTGCCAAGTTGTAGGGGATCATGAATCGAGTCGCATGGGTGGAAACTCAAGAAAAATGACTCCAGAAATTTACGACGCCGCATCATATCTTGAATCTCATGCGATATATGTGGTATCATGTACGGTAATATGCTTCCCCCTGGTTAGTTAACATCGCTATGGAACATGGCCCATTTTGGCTGAATTATGATGATTCGGCTCTCAAACATGGTGATTTTCCATAGCAACGTTAAATCACCAGCGGGTTCCTCATGACTTGGACGCCTTCGAAGTCGAGGAACTGCCCAGAGGTTGTCTGACTGATGGCATCCGGTGTGGCTGGAGGCACAATGCAGGTGTCCGTGGTGTAGGTGTAAGCATGGCCTGCCTGGTGGGCTTTCAAGCCAAACGCCACAGGTCCGTGACTCAACCCCTCCAATAAGAAAGAGGGTTGTAAGGGACTATTCATGATTATTCACCACTTCACCACCAACAACAGCTCATGGAGGCGTAACCAACTAGAATTGGGGGGAGTCACCTTTGAAATGGTGAAATCTGTGGGCAAAAATTGGGCATTGTGGCAGCAGGAAACCCGCCCATCCACAGCCCAGAAGTTCAAAAAGCACGTCTCACTGCACTGACTCACAATATCAAAGCATGCTGTATTTGTGTTGGTGGAATGAACATGAATGGACTGCTTGTATCTCTCTCTCTCTCTTTCTCTCTCTCTCTGTTGACTATTTATGTATTCTTCTTGAAATAGCTGTGTATGAAACAACATGTCCCAAGATCTCACGGTTGATCAATTGGTTTCATGAGGGGAAACCACCCATAATTCGAATGGCCAAATCGTGCGTCTATGCCCAGGAAAATCATTTCCACAGGGCTGACCTCGGATACCCAATAAGGACCCAGCCAGATATGGATTTTTTTTTACGATGCGATTGACTCATAGCCTTGTAAAACTGGTTGTTTGCTGGGGCTAAGTGCCCTCAGAACCACGGGTTTCCCGTTTTCCCAGCAATATCACCGGCAATGATCCAATCATGATCATTTGAGGATTTAATCATCGACTCAGTGGATTACATGTTTTTTAATCATTGTAAACCCAGAAATAAATCCATATAAACCAATCTTATTCTGCTTTGTAGATTTTAAAAAATCAGCTAGTTGGATAAGTTGGTGACCATAAATCCATATAAATCCAATAGTTCACTAGGCTCTATGGTATACATATATGGCTACCATGGTTATACACCAACCAACATCACTGGGCACTGGGGGCCTTCGAGGTCCTGGCCCTCCAGAAGGGCTGTGGATAGGCGTGGCGTCGATCTGCCACCACCCACCAGTCGTTGAAGTCCGCGGAGGCCAGCAATACGGGGTACACCGTGTGGACGTAGCCTGGCTACGGTGGAAGACACATAACTTCTGGGACAAAGATCTCAGATATGCTTTTTTTGTGCGTTCAGAGGTGTATATGATACATCTGTGATCATCTTTCAGGTAATAAGTAGGTACTACTATTTCAATAAAATGGTGATGGTTGGGGGTCTATCATTTGCCAAGAAGCTTCGGGTTAAAAATGGTCCTTCTGATGAGCCCAGGAAAACAGTCACTGGACCTTCCCGTATGGGCAGTTGCTGTCAGCATGGCGCAAGATCAGCATGGTCCTGTCCCCTGGAACAAGTCATACAGACCCTCAAAGATAGCTTTGGACCATGGGGTTTGCATTATGTCATATCACTCGTTTTTTTCTGTTATGTTCTATTCAAGACTTGAAAGACACTGAGGAATGAAAGCACCGAGTCACATGAAAGGTGAACATATTTCACTGGATCAGCCTCCAGTAGAATGATCTCTACATTCATGGTGGGTTCCCTGGATTTTTTTTTCGCCGGTAGCCCGGCCTCTGGCCAGGATGGAGTCATTCAGAGTCAAACTCACCCTGAAGTTCATCTCGTTGGTGCGATAGCCGCGCCAGGAGGAGCACGTGTAGTTGCAGCTATCCGGCTGTTGCCTGGGTGGCAGGAATCACTGGGAAACTCCCTGGGTTTACCACTGGTTCAACCAGGGGTCTCCTGACGTGTTGGAAAAGAGATCTCCGGACATATTCTGAGACCCTGGGCCAAGGATTGGAGTGGCTCTGGACCTAGAACAAGTATTGATTGGAGAAAGGTACTGTGGATGATTCGGGCCTTGGGCCTCTGGAAGGGGCAAACAAACCTGGGATGAAACAGTACAGTTGGAGCAGTCAAACTGAAAAATATACTAACAAACACTGGATAAAAAGGGGTGCAATATAGAATTTCAATAAAGTTCCAATATGCACTGGACTGACCAAAGATATCAAGATCTTGGAGGCTCACAAATATTGCTTCTGATTCTTGGGTTTCAATGTGAATTGTGTCTGACATCTTCAAATTCACCGAATAGTGATGAAAACTTGTTTCAACTATAAAACAACAATGCAACTAACCGCCTTGCCATTTTGAGCAGCGAACCCACCCCTGTACTGACCACTTTAGCAAAGAGTTGTTGAAAATTGTTCAAATCATTTCATACTCAACCTGTTCAGCAGCAGATGGATCGTGTACCTGCCCAGGGCTGAGTTGGATAGTTCCAACGAAACACCGCGTAAGTTTGTTTCCTCGCTCCCTGCCAAAACAATGTGGCAGTGGCATTAGCACCGCCCAATGCCAAATTAAAACGGATTGTAACATAGCCTAGTTGTAAGTTGCAAGATGATGTAAATGACACCTTTTCTAATGCACTTCATTTTCCACACAGCGCCTTTTTTTCGCTCATCCTGAAGGCCAGCATTCCAGCATTGACCCAAGGTGACCACGTAACTGCAGGAGAGGGGCGGAATCGGAGACATCTCAATGGGATATTTGACCTCAAGAAGAGCCAACACTGAGTGTCTCCTGGGATGGCAATGGGAATATCCGTCACCGAATCTCATCCCCAAAATCACTGCTTCAAAATCGATGAAACATGATGTAACAGATTGTAACAGCATAAAAATGACGCAAAACATGATATATAATACTATCAAACTCTAGGCCACCTGGGCTACTTCACATGGACTTCCAACCTTCCCCCTTGACTCATCCACCAATGTGGAGCCAGGTTGCAGGACTTTCCTCTGCCAACTTCTGACCCCCCACGGCCGCAATGGAGGGCCACTTGGGGTATTGCCTGAGAGCAGGGTGGGGGCTTGTGCAAACACGGCTCCTTCTGGCAGTGCTTAAAAATGCCAAGGGGCTCATGCCAATACTGCGTGGGCATCGGGTTCGTTACCTGGGAATTTGGGAAAGGCTACTTTCAAATACCTTAAGTGGAAGCTGGGACCTATAGTGATTCCCCAAGAAGGGCAATACTCAAAAGCTACCAAAAAGAAGTTTTCAACGCACATGCAAATTCAAAAGATGCTGTGCTCGAAATACAGCATATTGCGGGACCTATGTGATATAACTGTCAATATAGGTCGATATATAATCAGTGGAATTTCACTGGAATCGGACACCAACCATGTTGTTTCATATGTACATTGCAATCTTATGATTAATCTTTATCTTACCTAAATTTGCATCGAAACCATTCCTGTCTGGAACCTATACTTGGTTCAGCGAGGGTACCGCCGGCACCGTGGATTTGCCATCACGGAATAGATGGCATACAATCTTTGACGAATCACACCAGGACAACCGATCAAAGATACCTCAATACACATCAAGGTTATAGCCGGTTTCTTACTTCGTTTTATTCAACCGACGATTCTTTAGATTCATGTTGTGATTCAAATGGTGTGTATACATATTTATATATATAGATAGATACATTCAGTGAGGTGATCATAACCAACGGCATGACTCCGAAGCGGCTCCGTGGACGCCGAGAGACTAACCACTTGGTCCACAATGGAAAGATCACCTCAGAGCCGGACGACGGTCCAGCCATCCCGGTCCCAGTCGGCCCCTATGGTGCTGCATCCAATACACCCAGGGGAGTATGAACCAAGTGTGGTTTCAAATGTGGTACAGAAATTTCCATGAACTTAGGGGACGGATCTTTGAAGTGGAGAAAAATCTGAATTCCGCTTGAAACCTCAATTGTTAAAAAATGGTGGTGGCTTGACAATCCTCCAAATATATCAGAAACACGGTGAGGATAGTTTGACCCAAGCATCTATGTCTAGGTCTACTGCTGTCCAAACCGGACGAATTCTCACCACCAGGAGCCGCTGAAACAGTCTCAAACTTTGTGCCTTCACTTTGGCATGTGCGGGCCTAACCATTGATTCAGCAAGTCTATGTGCACCAGCATCATCTTCAAATTATATACTCAGGGAGAAACATGAACATAACCATTTCCGATCATAAACTTGCCTTCAACATGTCAAATGTTCAAACGACGTATTTCAATCTTCCAACCAAGGGGGTAGCATCAAGAAATCCTCAGCCGCTCAGCCGCTCAGCCCTCAAAGTTCAAAGCTGAGATACCATAAACATCAGGAATTGGCACACGTAGCACACGTGACAACAGCAGGCTGCCGTTAGTGGCGGTCGACATCCACCTGTTGTTTTTGGGATTCTTGGGGTTTTTGGTGTCCGGTATGATTGGACCCTATTACGTGCCGCATGGGAAGGATTATGCCTTCAAGACATGAGATAAATGTTACATCATGTTGTAACATGCTGTAACTATGTGATTTACACTAAGCAGTTGATGGGATTTCGAAACATGTGACAGCAAGCAGTGGGGGGGCCATTGCTATGCCCCAATGAAGCTGAAAAGTGTCTCCAGTATCCAAATGGAACCGAGGATGGGATAGTGATGGCTTTGGGAAGCCCAAGGCCATCTTAACCCAACAAGAAAAGCTTCGGAAGCAGAAACCCTTCCTAAAAATTGGAAAGACTATTCACTTTCTCATTACATAAATCCGCTGTGTTTTGACTTAGTGGGGCTCAACCTTTTGATGAGGACCCGACATGGTTTGGGTTTACGGGGAACATGAATGATATGATTGGGGTATGTGTATCTTCTAAACCTCCTGAAGGAACACATACCATGTTCTAACGCCTCGGGTGTGAAATGCTGTGAAGCGCCCCAGCTTCTCATCAGCCCGAGGGCCCGAGCGAAAAGGAAACAACTGCTTTGCTTTATGTGAACAATAAACACAAATGCGGCCATTCCTGCAATGTGGGAACCAAAATCACAAACCATCCCAAATCATCAGCAATTTGGGGGCGATGAAATCAATCGCCTCAGTGAGGGTTGCACACAATTTCATAAACCACAAATTCTGGATGGTTTATGGCATTTTGTTGGTCCTACGATTGCATTTGCACGAAATTTTGTCCAGCACTTTTGCGCTACCAATTTCTATGGGCCAACTGAGGGTCACAGCTCAAATGACATTTAGTTTTTTGCGGATTTCTCAGCCTTGTTTGATGACACGCATGGGTACAAGGTGGACCCCAGCAGTCAGTTTGTACATCTACCAGAAACCCCAACCAGTCCCATGTTCTTCCGCCAAATTACGATGAAATTCCATTCAATCCAACCACCCCCCATGGAAATCACCATTGGTTTTCTCTTAAACTTCCTGGTGCTTAGTAGGGAATGGGGGAATGGGATGATTATTAATGGTTATTATATAGGTCATTCCCCCATTCCCTACTAAGTAAAATACCACATGATCCAGACATCATCGGCCCGGCTCATCTGGGTTGCCCGGACGCGGCTGCTTCAAGTTGACCAAGGTATGGTCGATGGTCTCATCGTCGCTCTCTTCGGTGCTGTTGTCCACATCTGTGCCGCCTTAACAGTCCATGACGGCTGGGAGCCCCTGGGAAAATCTTCACCGGAAACAAGGACTTTTACAAACATATATCAAATTGCTGGGTTTTTTATTTGAAATGGTTTGGTTTAAACCAAACATGGTTTTGTTTTTACTAAGTACAATCTTACTATCAAATAGATTTAAATATAAGGGATTACCAGGGTTTCCTGTTGAAATATGTTAACATGGGTTGATTTAGAAAATCTGAAACGGAAACCCTGGATTTTGCTAATGCACATGTTCCTGTAGAGATTCTTCAAACGAATTCTGGGACAATGGTTGGATGTCCCAGTTGTGAAGGCAAACCGCATATATTGACGCTTTTTTTTAACCCAGTTCTAAACAGGATGTACCCCAAAATACATAGGCTACTACCTGTAACCACTCTTTGCACTTTCCGGCTGGTCAGTGGCCAGCCGAACCCGGGCCGATGGTTAGACTGTTCTCACGACTGTCTCACAACCATAGTGATTGACCAGTGGTGCCCTTTCATTGTTAATCTACACGTTTCTTTGGTTTGATGTCCACTTTATCTTACTCTTGTTGTGAAGTCCCTTTGGTCCCAGGATGTCCCAGGGTGACCTGGTATGATCACTGCAGAAAACTGAGATGTTGCCATTGAGGTGCCGGGTTGGAACATGGCTTGTGCCAGAAAATTGACAGCCAGAAGCCAGACAAATGCCCACAAATGCCCTGCTCATGTGCTTCTGCAATTGGGTTCATATACATATGCAGTGCAAACAATCAAGCCATTCAAAATGATAAGGTCAATATATAATTAGAGTCATAAGACTGACAATGATCAATCAAAACATAAGCACACTAGTACAAACACTGACAATGTGTAACAAACAGCTCATAACTCATACATATATATATTATAATATATATATATATATTATAATATATATATATATATTATAATATATATATATATTTATAATATCAACAGTATCTCTATATGCAAATGTGAATAAACATACATAATGTGTACATATTTATATGTGTGTGCGACGTCTCCTCAGTAACCCTAGACACCCACCCCAAAAAACCTTGCCACACCACTGGTGGTTTCACTGAGCGTCTTTCATAGATCAGCTGTCGGTGACTCATGGCTCTGGCTGGGAGATGGACACGGTTTCCCCGTCCCCTACACTGACCATGGGGTTCTTTGATGCGCTGCTGTTGACTTGTTCCAAGTTGTAATATGCCGCTGCACAAATGCACTGCCAGGAAGCCACAAGCTGAGCCACAGCCACAATCGAGGGGAGAACCGGACAGGAATTTCAAGTCTGTGTTTGTTCAGATTGTATTGAACATCCCACGTTATCTCAGCTCTCCTTCCACCTTTTTGTTACCTTTGGTTGCCCTTTGGTAGTGTAATATAGCCGTGGAAAATGGCAGATCCATAACATTTATAGATGATTTACCTATGAAGAATCATGATTCTCCATAGCAAACGGTCAAATGACCGGATCGGTATGTACTTCCAATACCTACCAGGCCTACCAGGGCTCCAGGTAGAGATTTTCTCACGCTGCAACACGCGCCCGTCCTTGGAAGTGATGAGTGACGACTCGCGTCCGTCAGAGAACACGGCGAGACGGGGATCCCCGTGTGGGATCTTATGGGAACAGATCCCTCTGGTTGGTGCTTTTTTTTTGGCCACCTTTCATATGCCATCAATTTGCATTTATCATTCCAAGTAAGGTCGAAGATGTGAACCAACATGCAGAAGCCATGATTGAAACCACCAACCAGTCACTATGCTGCATTGCTCAGTATGTCTGTGATCTCCGGCCAGTGGCACACAGCATATCAGGCTTGATGGGTGTTTAAGGGCACAAACAGCCCAACGAGTGGCAATATTTCAAGGCAAGTTCTGTGGAGATCTAGGCTATCTATCGAAATGTTACTGTTTGGTGGCGAAGTTGCGCACCGTATGCGAGCCCTCTTGGGGAACTCGGGCCTGCTTCCGCTATCCTTCAGTGCTGCAAGATAGAGATCTTACAGAAGTGGACCTGTCCCTTTTAACAAGAACCCGATGTTCTGGGAAGTCCTTTTCACACGCGATCTGCCCAGTTGTTTTGAGGAAGTTATTTTCTGCTTGCCTGATGGTGTCAACTAGGGTTGAATTTCAAGGACCGTGCAACCATCTGGCCAAGCTAAATATCAAATTAGATGATTCACCAACGGGAAAGAAGTCCATTTGCAGATAGTTCCTCCTTTCTAACTATCGTTTAACCCTTAGTTCAGCACTCAACGGCTACTGTACAGAGCTCCAACTGGTGTGTGATCCTACTGACTAACCATCGTTCACAGTCGGGCTGGCCCATCAATTTTCAACACGCTTCACCCGAGCATTCCCCAAGACGGCAATATATCGGTCATGGTCGGCCTCGTTGACCAACTGTGGGGCCAACTGCCTCCCTCCGGTGGTTCACAACACAAGGAAAATTCAACAGAAAGCACGGGTATTATAAAGTATTATAAGCTGCAAAATGGGTTCGGTATGGTACGGTATTACTGCGTATTCAAGTGGTGCCTGCCCACATGGATACAGCTACACAACCACAAAAGTACTATAATATCTATGATATACATATATATACATACATTTATATATATATATATATATCTGTGTGTGTATGTGTGTGTGTGTGTTGGTACCTATTTTTCCGTACAATATGTTTAAAGGCATGGGGTCGTATGGGTCAAACGCGAGTTAAGTCTCACATATATTCGGTGGTGAACAGTGAACATGGCCAATCCATATAGCTGGCTGAGTATCTGACAGAATGGAGATCATCAGGTCCGGTCTTGGGAGGTACTTCTTGAAAATAAGGAATTGCAAAACAGACCTGACTATCATTATCACTAACACAATAAAGAGAAGCACACAAGACATGTTCGTTCACCTTTGCCATATCTTTGATCAGTCTCTCTTAAGTGGGATTTTTGTAAATTCTCTAAATATGTGTCGGTTCGTTTGCGACTTATATCATGTCAAACCGCATTCGCACACCGGCCACGCAACCGGAGCATCTGATTACATATATGAAGACCAATCGATTAAAACAGAACGCAAGTCTCACGCACTGCCGCACACAGCCACAACAGCAACAGCAACAGGAACACCACCAACACCAACACCAACAACACACACCTGGTAGAGAAATGTATAGAATGTGTCATATAGAGGTCTGCTCATTCCCACTGCACTGTGCGGAGGAAGGCAAGTCCCTTCTACAAGCGATGGCCTCGAGATGAGTCTCTCAGCGGTTAGTGGTGGAACCAATCATCATGAAGGCCTGGTTCACTCCGATGTAGGGCATGAAGAGCGTCAAGAAGGGCATCAGCACAAACCAGGCAGGTCCAAGCCACTTCATGAGGCCCGTCACAGTCTCGTTGGCTGCCTGCGCTGGTTTCAGTTTGGTCTTCTCCACCCACAAATAGGTGCATGGATGAAGCACATCAAGGGCAATCCTGAGGACGGGCAGGGTCCGAACTTGACTCAAGTCATGAGCCTACTCGGGCCGGGGATGCAGTTTCAGTCATTATGAGCAGACACATAACCAGAGTTCATAAGAGGTTTTACCATGTTATATCAAAATGTGTGGGGTTTGTAACCATTGCTATGCCCATCTATAACCTCATCTGGACATCCTTCTCAGCTTTTGCAAGTTTTGACTCAGTTGGCTGGAGAACGCTGGAGAGGGGCGAAAGAAAGAGGAACTCTTGACAAGCCTGATGATCTACGAGCTGCAGGAACCGGCCCTTGCCTGTGGCTTACCAGCTGCCCACCCCAAGAAAAATGCAAATGCGGGCTTTATATGGCTTTATATAGGGTCAAATAGACTAATAGACAATAAGTGTGTTTAAAGGCAATGCCGAGAGTCAAGGTCACAATGATGACAGCCGACAAGACTCCCATGTGCTTCCTGCCCTCGATCAGGTAGTAGATCCATGCGCCAATGGCACCCATGATNCTCACCATACATCTGGTAGCGCATGTAATCCTGGATTCCTTTGATGATGGAGTAGAGGAGCAAAGGCGCAGAGATGTAGAAAAGCTGAGTCGATCGCCAGATGTTATCCATGGACAGCCCAATCACTTCGTTGGCCTCCATACTAGTTGACAGCGTGTAGCGCAAGGATGAAGCAATGATCATGCCCCAACTCAAGATCTGCACAATCAACATGAAGGAAAACATTCCTGTGGATGAGAAATGGTAAGTCCGCTTCGCGAAGATACTGTAGTAGTTGAAGCCGATCCTGGGATCGTCACTTGTGAAAAATCAGTTCCTGATTCCTGCTTGCGAAACAAGCTGCTCGGGAATCCAATCTTGCCAAATCACCATCATATCCAACTTAGTGTGACAAACTATAGCGTCCATCCAGTCCTAAAGCATGTGCAGCAAGTGATGTGTCTAATGTGAGATCGCCATGAGAGAATACATAAACATTGTCATTTGAAACAACTATATTGAGATTTTCATGTTTTTTCATGTTTTTTTCATGGATGTTCCAAGTTCTGCTCCAACTTCAACTATCTTGAAGCTTCCAAGGTTCCAAAAGAAAGCCGTCCAAAACCACAAGAAGTAGGTCAAGTTATCCATGGAGATCAACAAGCGGCCCCACCAGCGCATCTCGTCTGGCCAAATGCATGGTAACTTCACACCACAAACCTGGTGCTTTCATGTGGTTTCAACCCCACTGAACAACTGGAAAGTCGTTGCGGATCATGATCCCCCAAAATATCCAGTGATTTTTGGCTTGAAAGGATTACCCGCCAGTGAATCAACATGTGTTAATTTAGCAGAGGGTACCATCCGGTAATCAAACGTGGCAATGGAAAATCCTCTATAAATGGAGGTTTTAATGGGAAATTTATCTATAAATGGTGGATTTTCCATTGCCACGTTTGATTACCGGAGGGTAACATCTTTGTAATCACTTAAGCAACTCTCTGGATCAACTTGAACAACTCCGTGAAGAGGAAAACCAGCAGCAGGACGAAGATCAAGGACAAGACCCAGCTGATGAATTGGAGCGTCATCGTGAGGTACGTCTCCAGGAGCTCTGGATTTTGCTTGAAGTACTCACCTCGTGTTCGTCGTGTTGAAAAGATCTTGTCCCTTCCGAACTTCATCAACATCCCATGCATAATTGCATAATAATGTGGTAATCCCAATATAGTAATCCATCCCCAATTTTGCTCGAAATGGGTTGTAACAAAATAATGTCAAAACCATCCCACAATGGGAGGTTTGCGGTTGGGTTTGCCACAAAAACGGCTTCAAATAAACACATTACTCCTGCAATCTCACCTGGCAATATCAAAGTCCTCTGCTATCTATCTACTACTGCTCTGCTCTGCTCTGCTCTGCTATCCTATTCTCTCCTATCCTGTCTGCCTATTTTTCTATCTATCCATGGTCCATTATCATAATCCTATCTGATATCTCACCCATGAAATGTCCCAACAACAGTCGTATTTTTTTTTCGTCTCGTCCAGCCACTTCTAGCCACCAGTGCGAAAGTCTTTAGCTTCTCCACCACGGGCTGGATGGTTTGATCATACCTGGTGCTGACTGGATACATCCCAAACAAGATGGTAAACCGCTAAGGCTAAGAGTCGCCAATTCCCACTTTCACCACAAATGGCTTGCATAAACGTAAAAAAAAAACTTGTTCCAACTTGGAGGATCATCCGACAAATCGTAACTGGTTGTACCATTGTCATAGTTTTGACATCTCTCATCATCCATTTAGATCATTTAGGTATGAGATGATATGGGATAGCGCACTTTGAAAAAAAAGTCGGGGACTTGGGATCACCAGCTACGATTTTTCCATATGTTTTCCAGTGGGATGATCCTCCAAGAGGATCCACCAGCAGAGATACCATTCCTGATCCACCAGGCCCAGTCTCACCACAGCCCACTGGGTATCCGTCTTGCCGATCATCCGGAAGAGCGATGCTAGGAAGCAAAAGAAGAAGATCAGGGTGAACCACACCATGTAGACACCTGGATGGGACAGAGATTTGCTCAGAACACCTGGGAAAACTTTTTTTTCCGGTCGATTCTTTGGAAAATTGGGATTTAACTTTCGTCCGTCAAATGGGGAAATAATAGAAATTCACAAGCCAAGACCGGATATATCATGATATATCATGTCGGGAATTCAGCAACAACCAACAACCCCCATGCTACATCACTATATGAGGAAATTCACACCAAACTTTGGCAAGCATTCAGATTGTCAGCAACATAATTAAGCAATCTGGTCTTTTTATCATCGACACAAAGAACTGTGTCACTAAGCTTTAAAACCCCTCAAAACACATTTGAAACACCATTTCTATTACGTCCCCTGACAGTATCAGCTCAACTGCAGCAACGCAAGGGGCCGTCTTCTATCACCATTCCCGGCCTTTGTGGCAGCTGAAGAAGGTCTGCAAGGACAACACCACACCTCCCTCAGCCCATCGCTGCACGGCAGCCAAATAATCCACAGGATTCTTGGCCATGCCGAAGGAC
>BGPT01004239.1:0-18029 GCA_003297045.1 Symbiodinium sp. clade C Y103
CATCAAGTCAGAGGGAAAAACCAAGCCATCAAATCCTCCGCACTGAAAACCCCACCATATCCGTAACTTCATTCAGTACTTCCATTACTTGTTGCAGTTCTTCCGTGGGGTCGATCTGCAGGACCCCCTCAGACATGAGGAGTGNAAAACCCCACCATATCCGTAACTTCATTCAGTACTTCCATTACTTGTTGCAGTTCTTCCGTGGGGTCGATCTGCAGGACCCCCTCAGACATGAGGAGTGTACAGTCACCCCTGGATGGGTCGTCAGCTATGTTCGACGGTGTAGGGACTCTTGAATACCAAGGAGATGAAGAAGTGGCCATTTCAAGCTTCAGAAGAAAATCAACCAAGGTCTTGGCAGTGTCATTCCTGCCTCCACCGGATATTGCAACGTCCCTTGCTGAATTGTTGTCTACAAAGCAGATTAAAGACTGCGCCATTAGCTTCTGTTTCCAGATTGCAAAAGCCAAAACCAAAGCTAACAACTCCGCTTCGAAAATAATAGTTTTCTTGCTTTCAGATCCAAGTCTCCTCATCTGCTCCGCACTGAGACACACAGAGAAAAAGGCTGCCTTTTTCCCCAGCGGGTCCACCAGCACTCCTCCTAAACCACAAGGCCAGCTTTGACTATTGGGTTCGTAACATGCATCTGTAAAGATGTACCAAACCAAACCAGAGTCTAGTTGAAGCTGTCTCGGCCCAGCATGTTCAAGAAAGGTGACGAACCTTCGCATTGCATCTGCTGTGTGCTTGGCTAATCGCATGCTCCCCTTGGCAAACGCATGCTCAGTTACTGCCCTCATACACAGTCTGCCAAGTCGTCCAAAAATCTGTCCGTCCATAAATTGCATCCTTCCCCTCAAACGCTGGGCATCCAGCATGGTCATTCGGCCCTGGGTCAGAAGGTTTGTGATCGTCTCCACCAATTCCGTTTTCCGCTTGTCTGTGTTTGAAAAAGTCACCACACCCTTGTGGGCATCCTCCAGATTTATCACCACACCCAAAGCGCTCAATTGAGATGAGAAGTTGGTGGCTTTGTCTCCATGCTCTGCATACTTCCATCCCAATAGCTTAAACAAGAGATCAACAGTGTGGGCTGTATTACTCGAATGTATTGACCTGCAAAACGTAACAAAGTCATCGAAGAAGTGTGACCACACAATCCCCAAAGCTTTCACTCCAATAAACCAAACAGAGTGTATCACCCGCNCTGAAAAATTTCCGGTTTCCTTGACATAGGATTGAAGACCACTACGTATGCAAAGCTCAGTGAATTGGGTGCTATGGCCATCTGCTTGTAGGCGCTCTTCAGATCATACGTGCGGCCTTCAACACAGTCGCCACCTGTGTTGCACTGCAAGACACCTAGTAGCATTGCGCCGATGAAGTCAATGTTCTGCGGCTTGGGTGACTCGGATGCTTGTACCGTTTGGTTAATTAAACTTCCGGATAAATCATCTATCAGTCTTACCTTTCCAGGCTGCTTCAAACCAAATCGCTTACTAAGCACTGCGCCCTCAGGGATGTCACTCAAAGCAAATGGGCCAGCTGCCCACCCCATTTCTACCTCTTCCAAANGAATGTACCGACCTGCAAAACGTTACAAAGTCATCGAAGAAGTGTGACCACACAATCCCCAAAGCTTTCACGCCAATAAACCAAACAGAATGTATCACCCGCAGAAAAGANCCTGCAAAACGTTACAAAGTCATCGAAGAAGTGTGACCACACAATCCCCAAAGCTTTCACGCCAATAAACCAAACAGAATGTATCACCCGCAGAAAAGAGTAAACACTCCGTGTTGCCCCAAAGGGAGCCGCCAGCAACTGAAAAATCTCCGGTTTCCTTGATGTAGGATTGAATACCACTACATATGCAAAACTCAGTGAATTGGGTGAAATCGCCATTTGCTTGTAGGCGCTCTTAAGGTCATACGTGCGGCCCTTCACATCGTCACCACTTGCGTTGCACTGCAAGACATCAAGTAGCATTGCACCGATGAAGTCTATGTTCTGAGGCTTGGGTGACTCAGCTGCTTGTACAGTTTGGTTAATTAAACTTCCCGACAAATCATCTATCAATCTTACCTTCCCAGGCTGCTTCAAACCAAATCGCTTACTAAGCACAGCGCCCTCAGGGATGTCACTCAAAGCAAGTGGGCCGGCTGCCCACCCCATTTCAACCTCTTCCAAGGTCTTGTTATAAACCTGCTCATCCACCTCGTGGTCCCCTGATGAACTGCAACTGAAGAATTGCTTCCGTTTTGCGTTGATTCCCAAATCTTTCAGCTGTTGTGTCGTCATCTCTGCGGCTTTGAAAGTCTTCTCAAAAATTCCACAAACTGGCACTTGACCTACCAACTCCGTACCCTGAACAAGCTCATCAACTGCCGCCATATCAGGATATCCAATATCTTCCAGTATCTCTTTCCACAGCAAGAGGCGCTTGGGTGCTAATATCCTTGCAGCATAAGCCTGCAGCCCTGACTTCAAATCTCTCTCCTCCTGTGCCAGCTCTTTGGCCCTTACCATCCACTTGCCAAACCACTTTGAACGCATGCTGGGGAGATCCCCCACCTTGCCATCCTGAAAGTTCTGTAAAATAGCTGAGTGCAAAACTGACGGCACCAGTTTGGTAAAGGATTTAGGGTGTCCCCTTTTCACTGCTTCAACCACAAACTCATTGGGATCAAAAGGAATTCCCCAAGCTTGTTCCTCCATGCCTGGTTTCAACTTGTCAGATTCCTCCAAAACACCCCCACTTGACCGCAAAGGTGTGCACCGCAAAAGTTGAGCCCCAGGCGGTAAAGAATGCACTGGTGCATCCAAGCCGGCTGGGAGTGTCCATGCAGACTTCAACCGTTGCATGGGCGCGATTGGGCACTGCTGAAAAACTTTTTGCATGCCCCTAACTATGACAACCTGCTTGTGTTCTCGCACCACCGGAGGGATGCGTGCTGCTTTGGGCTGCGTGGTAGCCACTGCTCTCATGGTCTGCAAAGTGCTGTCCAAAGTTGGATCAAAAAATTCGGGTGGAGGGACCCACCCATGTGATAACAGAATATCGGCAAAGGTCTTGGCGATAGTGAAGGCTAATTTCTTTGGGTAGGCTGTCTCTTCACTGGTGCTGAAATGCCTGCCCTCAGAATCCATTACCAAACCCCAGGGCTTGTGAACGTGAAGTGGAGACTCTCCAGGACAACACAAGCAAACATTTGAAAAAGCTTTGTGGTTGTATGCCAGAACTGTCCATTTTGGACGATCACCTCCATATGCACACGCCTGGTGAGCTGTATACTGCATGCGTTGAGAAACTGACAGCCAAAAACGGGTGATCCAAAACAAACTGGACCTGGGATTCTCCACAACAACGATAAGACCACGCTCATCGGCCAATTTGACAATTTTAGCAACCAGTTCATAAAGGCGATTTGCTGAAGAGACCCGCTTCCGTTCTGTATCTGTCAAACCCGGCAGTCCTTCCGGAAATGAATGATTGCGCAGTGGTCTTGGACCCGGAATTTCCCTTCCAAAAGAATCACGCAGTTTTATGAATCGTGCAAGTGAGCATGTACCACAAGGTGGTGCCAGAAACACCCCCACCACTAGTGGGGAAGACATCCAAGTGAACAAGATTTCCTGGTCTGCTGCTTTGCACAAATCCAACTTCTTTGCACTTGAAATCGCACGCTCCAAATTGTGATCTATACCATAGGATTTGGATAACCCTAAAAGCTTCAGACTTGCTGTGACCCGGGCACTGCCGCAGAATACTTCAATGACAATTGGGCAAGAAAGCTGTTCTGTTGAAAACTGAAACAGTTTGCCTGCATCTTCTGTGGATAACTGGCTAGGTTCAAAACTGTAGGTTCCCGCAACTGGCATTTGGCTCCTGTGAGAAACCTGCACTTCATCCTCATGCATCGCATTGGATGGCATCGCATCCAACGACACTTCAGCAGCTTCTGTCATCTGAACTGGTGGAGTGTGTAAATTAGATGTGCAAGGCTTCCGCTCTTCGGCTGAAGAAATCTCAAAATTTTCAGTCTGAGCTTCGTTCTGAAAAATGTTTGCAGAAACTTCAAACTGACGGCTTGACTGCGAATGATTGGGCTCCTCTGCACACCTATTTGATGTTTCACTCAAAGGCCCCGACTCTGCATTGTTTGAGGCTAGTCAAGCCCCACTCCCGTGCTGCTGAATGGGGTGCACATTGTAGCACTTAGCACACACGTGAAGGCCCCGACCACATTTGGCGCCTTCCGCAGCACCCTTGCATCCACCCTCACTGTTGTAAGCAAAGCAAATCGGTTCGCCCTCAGGATTTGCTGAAGTCCCTCCAAGCTTGAATATGTGGTGTGGAACACGTGGCTTGCCCTTTGATCCTTTCTTTCCTCCCTTGTTTTTAATCCATGGTTTCTGCACTGCATGAACATTGCCCTTGCCACCCGTGTCTGAGTTGCTTGCTTTGGGCTTCTTGGGCCCCGGCGTGCTTGCTGGTGCACGTGACAAAAGCGGCAGCAAACTAAACGACACTCTGTAACTCTGCAACGTGTCCAACAGCTTATCGTCTAAGGCAAGGGCACCAGCTTCATCCCTCTTGGGCCTCACACCTTCCTCTAACAAAGCTTGCCACACCAATTTGTCAGCAGCAATCAACTGTGTTACCGTGCATCGTGCATATCCAGCTGGAGGATCTCTGTGAAGGTGTCCAAAAAGTGTTGTGAGGTATCTGGTGTAGGTCTCGTGTTTGACTAAGTCTGCGAAAACAAGCGCTATTCCACGCCTCTGGAACGCCTCCTGCACCTGAAGCGCAGAAGTCACCGTTTGCTCTGGTACCTCCGCTTTCTCCTTGACGATCAAATGATCTGCTGACACATCAAGTTGCTTGGCTGTTGTCTTCTGATTCATAACTTCGAAAGTACGGGAGACACATTTTTCAGGTGGAAGATATCTCACTTCGTTCAACTGAAACATGTTGGCAGCAGCATCAAGCAAAGAATGACCTGGTTCCAAAGGGCCTTCCAACAAAAGACCTGTCAGCTTTCTACGCAACACACTCATTTTTGCCTCTCTCTCAGCTGTAGGCACCTTTTTGATGGCTGTAGTGTCCGGTGTGCTCACAGAATCCTGCAATGACTGCAGCACCATCGTTTGCGCCTCGAATAACAAACGTTTTGCACCTGCTAAATCAGCAATGCTTGCACCTGGCAAAATGTTCGTGGTGAACCACACTTCAAATGGCCCGTCAACTATGTTTTGCCCCGGCTGTCCGTGGGAATACGCATATGTCCCGAATGTTTGGAGTCCATTCCTCTTCAACCCACGCTTGACATCTTCAGACAGCTTCAAATCTAACGTCCTCTGAACAAATTGGGCTTCAGAGTCCAGCAAACCTGCCATCGCTGCGAATGGGACCTATCAAGAAGTGCAGGCAAGAGCGTGTTAGTAATTTTCCTGTCTGGTTGACGGTTTGGTGGGGCGACTTTTTTCGTCCATTTTACCTACCTTTTCTGAAACAAAAAGTCGCCTCAAAAAAGGCCCCGCAGAGCATGTGAAAAGACATTGTCCAGGTTGAAGAATTTCGTTAAACAAGGAAAAGAGGATAATGCACATGATCAAACAAGTGTTGCAAAGAAGCTTAAATCAGACAACATGCACAAGGTTTCACAAAAACAAAATGCAATGCCACATAAAATCAAGCCGACTAAACTCCAAATGAAATGGTCAACGCTTCAAAGTTAAAAAGCCAATTAAGCTTCACTTGATGCTCTGCATTCTGTTAGTCGCTTGAGCAACACTTGCAAACATCTGGAAGTCACAGGTGCTTTTCCTGTGCTAACCCCTCACCATGTGAGGACATGTCTCACCATGTGAGATCTACTGCATACTCAATGCCGCCATGCGACACATGTCTACGGTGTCAAATTTGTCCACAGCCTCATAGTTCCCGTTCAAGGATCGGCCACATGACAAAACTTTGCAAATGGTGCCAACTTCAGTTGCCTTGAAATGCACTAACTTTGACACCCTGTGCCTCACAAAGAGCTTTGAAGTGGCCTCGGATAACACGTGACGAGTGCACCTTGGCACCGGCAGTCCCCCTGCTTCAGAGTCAGACGTATCACAACTCTCCTCGCTGTCCTCGTCCGATGAAGACAAATGGACTACCTCCTCCTCCAGGTCAATTGCAGGCTCACTGTTGCCGACCAAACTCCATTGATCCACCTCCTCTTTGGCGGGCCCCACAGTTGACGCCGCTGCATCAACTCTTGGTCTGTAACTGCTACGTGGGCAATCCGGCATGAACTCACCAGATCTAATGGCCTCGATCACTGCCTGGAGTTGAGAAACTGCACGAATGGATGCATCACGTGAGTAAACAGTGCTAGTCTCAGCAAAAGCAGAACTATGCCTACCAAGAATTGCTTGATCAGCCGGGCCAACACATGCTTTGGCCGTCCAGCTCAATGTTGTCGCCTTCAGGGAGTGAGACGATACCCTGGGGCCCTCCACCTCACCACTTGTCTCAAAGCAAGCTCGAAGAAAGCGTGTGACTTCAGATGAGGTGATCCCCCTTCTGCTGGCTTCACCCCACCCATGCAATGTGGGTGGCCTGTAAAGAGGCCCACTGACCTCCCCTCTCAAGCTCAAACCAACTGCATCGAAGGCTTGTTGTGCAGCTGTGATCCACTCATCCCCATCGACTCCAATAGCCGGAATGACTATGGGCAACAGCACAGTCTTCTGAGCCGCATGCCGAGAAGTTTTGTGGACTCTTGTCTGGATTTCTATGAAACCGCCTTGGTGGTCGAAGTCGCAATCAACTCTGTCTATCATCGCCAGGTCAGAATGTCTGCACCTTCCGTACAGCGCTGTCAGGATATACCCCACAAAAGATCTGTCAACAGGGTGCGTTGCATCAGCTGTCAATGTCTGATGTAGCCACTTCACCTGCTCCACAGTCAAAACCTTAGCTTGAGTCAAAGGCTTCTTCGTGACGTAAAGTACGTCCGCAAGTCCCCTCAATCTGCGGCTGGTGCAAATGGCGTCCCAACTGTCAAATCCAAAAATATGTTTGGCATAGTTGCATGCTGACAGAAAACTGCTGGCTCTGGTCGGCGCAGCTCCAAGCTCCTGGAGTGACCCTAGGTAGGCCCATGCATCTTCCTCTGAAACATGCTGAGAGTCTCTCTTATGCAAAGACACCTCTCTCCAGCGCAAAAACTTCAGGATGGCATTGGCCCTTGAAACAGCTGTTGATTTCGACCTGACCCCCAGGATGGCACTAATCGTTTTCCTGGCTCCAGATTTATCCAAATCAAACTCCAGTGACTGCTCAATAAGTTTACCTGTCTCTGAGGCTTCAGGCTTCAACAGCAAGATGCATAGCCACTTCTCCACCGCATCGTTGAGCCGCTCACACCTTTGTTCCTCAAAGGTCTTGTCAGAGATCACAGCAATGGCCTTTTCAAAGTAGTGACCCTGAAATTCCGTGTCACGACTGTCAAAATCTTCAACCATTTCCGACGCATGCATGACCGCTGCACCATCCAGCCCAACCCAGTCCACTGTTGCCTGGGGCGCAGGACTGAACTCAGTCTTGTCTCTGCAGAAGATTTTTCTAGCCACTCCTTTTTCCCATGGCATTTGAAAAGAAGGCCTCTTGCGGGTGTTGATGAAAGAATGAGCCAACATCATGGAAAACTGATCCTCTGACAGCGTCGATCCCCTAGGAACCGTGGAAGCTCCTAAATCCAAGGCTGATAGCCCCTGGTCTTCCGTATGTTGTTCATCACGCTCCCCCGTGTCAGTGTCCAAATCCAAATTGAGATCCAGCTCATCCCCACCAAAAATTTCATCCAAGTCTGCTGCAGCAACTTCAGTCTGAGGGTGCGACACCAAAGATTGCACATCATCACCGCTGTGAACGCTGCGACAAGAAACAACATCAGAATTACTGCAACTGCTCCTGAAAGGTGTGAGTGTTTGTGTCCTCCAAGGCATGGTCTGTAGCTGAAGAATCTGCACTAGATGCCACCGACTCCAAATCTAAGTCCCAAACCCCACCTTGACCGTGCACCACTGGTTGAAGGAATGGTTGCAGGGGTGGAGTTGGCACACCAAAACTTTGCAAATCCAACTGCAGACGGCACTCAGTCGCGCACAAAAGAAGCTCCACTCGATCACTGTAAAAGAGCAGGCACGTTCGACAGAATCTGTAGGACTCACTGGGATTGAGAGATGAGAAGATATAAATCTGTATAGTAAACCACCCAGGTTCAATGAGTCCGAATTGATCTTGACGATTAACAAGTGCAAATCTGGCCAGAGAAATATGCATGCAAGTCCAAAAATCACTGGTCAATCGGACAAAAGCCAAATAATCCAGAGCACCGCACTGAGAAAACCTAAAATGAAAAAGGCCAGGCTGAAGGTCCACACAGGACGTGGCTGCACCGCAGGCAGCAAGGTCACGGGCGATGAAATGGCACACCGCCCCCGCTCTCTGATGCCCATCCAGGCACAGAGAAAAAATTCCTGTAAAAGGATCTCCCGCCACCCTACCCTGTTTTTGAGCAATGCATTCGAAACATATATGTTTTCCAATGGCCCAAGCTGAACTGAAAAAGTGACATCCACAGTGAAGCCAACAACAAGCAACTGTAAAATTCCAAGATGTTGTTCTCAAAGCAAACAGTTGTTCGTTTGATCTGCAGCTTCAATTCGATATACGCAATGCAGCATTGTCGCAAGAGATGTGAGGACAAGAGTCAAGCACACCAAGACCAACCACCAGTTGGAAGAGGAAGAAAAGCAAAGGCAGCAGCACGAAAGTTCCTTTCTCACCAGTTTGGGAAATAAGGCGCTATCACAAGTGACCGCTAGCTNAGCAGCACGAAAGTTCCTTTCTCACCAGTTTGGGAAATAAGGCGCTATCACAAGTGACCGCTAGCTTATTTCCCAAACTGGTGGCTGCTACCTATGCTTGACCCAACGCATTTCACAAAAGGATCTCAAACCAATCCTTGCGCTCAACTTCGACTATCCCTTCCGCAGAAAGTTTCTCGCTCTCAACCGTTCGTACGCCAAAACATCTGAAATTGTTTCTCACAAAACTTTTGCAACACTGACATGCCAACACTCTGGATGATTCAGCTGCTGACTCAACTGCTCCTTTTTACTGCGCTCTGGTGACATGGGGAAATGTGCAAGGCGGTCTCTNAACACTGACATGCCAACACTCTGGATGATTCAGCTGCTGACTCAACTGCTCCTTTTTACTGCGCTCTGGTGACATGGGGAAATGTGCAAGGCGGTCTCTGAGTTTGAAGTCGTGGCTGGACTGATTGCCACCTGTGCTGTCCCTGAGATACATTCTCAGCTCCATCAAGTCAGAGAGAAAAACCAAGTCATCAAATCCTCCGCACTGAAAACCCCACCATATCCGTGACTTCGTTCAGCACTTCCATTACTTGTTGCAATTCTTCCGTGGGATTGATCTGCAAGACCCCTTCAGACATGAGGAGTGTACAGTCTCCCCTGGACGGGTCGTCAGCAATGTTTGACGGCGTAGGGACTCTGGAATACCAAGGAGATGAAGAAGTGGCCATCTCAAGCTTCAGAAGAAAATCAACCAAACTCTTGGCAGTATCATTCCTGCCTCCACCGGATATCGCAACGTCCCTTGCAGAATTGTTGTCTACAAAGCAGATTAAAGACTGCGCCGTCAGCTTCTGTTTCCAAATTGCAAAAGCCAAAACCAAAGCTAACAGTTCTGCTTCGAAAATGATAGTTTTCTTGCGTTCAGATCCAAGCCGCTTCATCTGCTCCACACTAAGGCACAAGGAGAAAAAGGCTGCCTTTACCCCCAGAGGGTCCACTAGCACTCCCCCTAAACCACAAGGCCAGCTTTGACTATTAGGTTCGTAGCAAGCGTCTGTAAAGATGTACCAAACCCGACCAGAGTCCAGATGCAGCTGTCTTGGCCCTGCATGTTCAAGAAAGGTGACAAACCTTCGCATCGCATCTGCTGTGTGCTGAGCTAATCGCATGCTCCCCTTGGCAAACGCATGTTCAGTTACTGCCCTCATGCACAATTTGCCAAGTCGTCCAAAAATCTGTCCATCCATAAATTGCATTCGACCCCTCAAACGCTGGGCCTCCAACATTGTCATTCGGCCCTGTGCCAAAAGGTTTGTGATCGTCTCCACCAATTCCGTTTTCCGCTTGTCTGTATTTGAAAAGGTCACCATACCCTTGTGGGCATCCTCAAGATTTATCACCACACCCAAAGCACCCAATTGAGAAGAGAAGTTGGTGGCTTTGTCTCCATGCTCCGCATACTTCCATCCCAATAGCTTAAACAAGAGATCAACAGTGTGGGCTGTATTACTTGAATGTACCGACCTGCAAAACGTTACAAAGTCATCGAAGAAGTGTGACCACACAATCCCCAAAGCTTTCACGCCAATAAACCAAACAGAATGTATCACCNCCTGCAAAACGTTACAAAGTCATCGAAGAAGTGTGACCACACAATCCCCAAAGCTTTCACGCCAATAAACCAAACAGAATGTATCACCCGCAGAAAAGAGTAAACACTCCGTGTTGCCCCAAAGGGAGCCGCCAGCAACTGAAAAATCTCCGGTTTCCTTGATGTAGGATTGAATACCACTACATATGCAAAACTCAGTGAATTGGGTGAAATCGCCATTTGCTTGTAGGCGCTCTTAAGGTCATACGTGCGGCCCTTCACATCGTCACCACTTGCGTTGCACTGCAAGACATCAAGTAGCATTGCACCGATGAAGTCTATGTTCTGAGGCTTGGGTGACTCAGCTGCTTGTACAGTTTGGTTAATTAAACTTCCCGACAAATCATCTATCAATCTTACCTTCCCAGGCTGCTTCAAACCAAATCGCTTACTAAGCACAGCGCCCTCAGGGATGTCACTCAAAGCAAGTGGGCCGGCTGCCCACCCCATTTCAACCTCTTCCAAGGTCTTGTTATAAACCTGCTCATCCACCTCGTGGTCCCCTGATGAACTGCAACTGAAGAATTGCTTCCGTTTTGCGTTGATTCCCAAATCTTTCAGCTGTTGTGTCGTCATCTCTGCGGCTTTGAAAGTCTTCTCAAAAATTCCACAAACTGGCACTTGACCTACCAACTCCGTACCCTGAACAAGCTCATCAACTGCCGCCATATCAGGATATCCAATATCTTCCAGTATCTCTTTCCACAGCAAGAGGCGCTTGGGTGCTAATATCCTTGCAGCATAAGCCTGCAGCCCTGACTTCAAATCTCTCTCCTCCTGTGCCAGCTCTTTGGCCCTTACCATCCACTTGCCAAACCACTTTGAACGCATGCTGGGGAGATCCCCCACCTTGCCATCCTGAAAGTTCTGTAAAATAGCTGAGTGCAAAACTGACGGCACCAGTTTGGTAAAGGATTTAGGGTGTCCCCTTTTCACTGCTTCAACCACAAACTCATTGGGATCAAAAGGAATTCCCCAAGCTTGTTCCTCCATGCCTGGTTTCAACTTGTCAGATTCCTCCAAAACACCCCCACTTGACCGCAAAGGTGTGCACCGCAAAAGTTGAGCCCCAGGCGGTAAAGAATGCACTGGTGCATCCAAGCCGGCTGGGAGTGTCCATGCAGACTTCAACCGTTGCATGGGCGCGATTGGGCACTGCTGAAAAACTTTTTGCATGCCCCTAACTATGACAACCTGCTTGTGTTCTCGCACCACCGGAGGGATGCGTGCTGCTTTGGGCTGCGTGGTAGCCACTGCTCTCATGGTCTGCAAAGTGCTGTCCAAAGTTGGATCAAAAAATTCGGGTGGAGGGACCCACCCATGTGATAACAGAATATCGGCAAAGGTCTTGGCGATAGTGAAGGCTAATTTCTTTGGGTAGGCTGTCTCTTCACTGGTGCTGAAATGCCTGCCCTCAGAATCCATTACCAAACCCCAGGGCTTGTGAACGTGAAGTGGAGACTCTCCAGGACAACACAAGCAAACATTTGAAAAAGCTTTGTGGTTGTATGCCAGAACTGTCCATTTTGGACGATCACCTCCATATGCACACGCCTGGTGAGCTGTATACTGCATGCGTTGAGAAACTGACAGCCAAAAACGGGTGATCCAAAACAAACTGGACCTGGGATTCTCCACAACAACGATAAGACCACGCTCATCGGCCAATTTGACAATTTTAGCAACCAGTTCATAAAGGCGATTTGCTGAAGAGACCCGCTTCCGTTCTGTATCTGTCAAACCCGGCAGTCCTTCCGGAAATGAATGATTGCGCAGTGGTCTTGGACCCGGAATTTCCCTTCCAAAAGAATCACGCAGTTTTATGAATCGTGCAAGTGAGCATGTACCACAAGGTGGTGCCAGAAACACCCCCACCACTAGTGGGGAAGACATCCAAGTGAACAAGATTTCCTGGTCTGCTGCTTTGCACAAATCCAACTTCTTTGCACTTGAAATCGCACGCTCCAAATTGTGATCTATACCATAGGATTTGGATAACCCTAAAAGCTTCAGACTTGCTGTGACCCGGGCACTGCCGCAGAATACTTCAATGACAATTGGGCAAGAAAGCTGTTCTGTTGAAAACTGAAACAGTTTGCCTGCATCTTCTGTGGATAACTGGCTAGGTTCAAAACTGTAGGTTCCCGCAACTGGCATTTGGCTCCTGTGAGAAACCTGCACTTCATCCTCATGCATCGCATTGGATGGCATCGCATCCAACGACACTTCAGCAGCTTCTGTCATCTGAACTGGTGGAGTGTGTAAATTAGATGTGCAAGGCTTCCGCTCTTCGGCTGAAGAAATCTCAAAATTTTCAGTCTGAGCTTCGTTCTGAAAAATGTTTGCAGAAACTTCAAACTGACGGCTTGACTGCGAATGATTGGGCTCCTCTGCACACCTATTTGATGTTTCACTCAAAGGCCCCGACTCTGCATTGTTTGAGGCTAGTCAAGCCCCACTCCCGTGCTGCTGAATGGGGTGCACATTGTAGCACTTAGCACACACGTGAAGGCCCCGACCACATTTGGCGCCTTCCGCAGCACCCTTGCATCCACCCTCACTGTTGTAAGCAAAGCAAATCGGTTCGCCCTCAGGATTTGCTGAAGTCCCTCCAAGCTTGAATATGTGGTGTGGAACACGTGGCTTGCCCTTTGATCCTTTCTTTCCTCCCTTGTTTTTAATCCATGGTTTCTGCACTGCATGAACATTGCCCTTGCCACCCGTGTCTGAGTTGCTTGCTTTGGGCTTCTTGGGCCCCGGCGTGCTTGCTGGTGCACGTGACAAAAGCGGCAGCAAACTAAACGACACTCTGTAACTCTGCAACGTGTCCAACAGCTTATCGTCTAAGGCAAGGGCACCAGCTTCATCCCTCTTGGGCCTCACACCTTCCTCTAACAAAGCTTGCCACACCAATTTGTCAGCAGCAATCAACTGTGTTACCGTGCATCGTGCATATCCAGCTGGAGGATCTCTGTGAAGGTGTCCAAAAAGTGTTGTGAGGTATCTGGTGTAGGTCTCGTGTTTGACTAAGTCTGCGAAAACAAGCGCTATTCCACGCCTCTGGAACGCCTCCTGCACCTGAAGCGCAGAAGTCACCGTTTGCTCTGGTACCTCCGCTTTCTCCTTGACGATCAAATGATCTGCTGACACATCAAGTTGCTTGGCTGTTGTCTTCTGATTCATAACTTCGAAAGTACGGGAGACACATTTTTCAGGTGGAAGATATCTCACTTCGTTCAACTGAAACATGTTGGCAGCAGCATCAAGCAAAGAATGACCTGGTTCCAAAGGGCCTTCCAACAAAAGACCTGTCAGCTTTCTACGCAACACACTCATTTTTGCCTCTCTCTCAGCTGTAGGCACCTTTTTGATGGCTGTAGTGTCCGGTGTGCTCACAGAATCCTGCAATGACTGCAGCACCATCGTTTGCGCCTCGAATAACAAACGTTTTGCACCTGCTAAATCAGCAATGCTTGCACCTGGCAAAATGTTCGTGGTGAACCACACTTCAAATGGCCCGTCAACTATGTTTTGCCCCGGCTGTCCGTGGGAATACGCATATGTCCCGAATGTTTGGAGTCCATTCCTCTTCAACCCACGCTTGACATCTTCAGACAGCTTCAAATCTAACGTCCTCTGAACAAATTGGGCTTCAGAGTCCAGCAAACCTGCCATCGCTGCGAATGGGACCTATCAAGAAGTGCAGGCAAGAGCGTGTTAGTAATTTTCCTGTCTGGTTGACGGTTTGGTGGGGCGACTTTTTTCGTCCATTTTACCTACCTTTTCTGAAACAAAAAGTCGCCTCAAAAAAGGCCCCGCAGAGCATGTGAAAAGACATTGTCCAGGTTGAAGAATTTCGTTAAACAAGGAAAAGAGGATAATGCACATGATCAAACAAGTGTTGCAAAGAAGCTTAAATCAGACAACATGCACAAGGTTTCACAAAAACAAAATGCAATGCCACATAAAATCAAGCCGACTAAACTCCAAATGAAATGGTCAACGCTTCAAAGTTAAAAAGCCAATTAAGCTTCACTTGATGCTCTGCATTCTGTTAGTCGCTTGAGCAACACTTGCAAACATCTGGAAGTCACAGGTGCTTTTCCTGTGCTAACCCCTCACCATGTGAGGACATGTCTCACCATGTGAGATCTACTGCATACTCAATGCCGCCATGCGACACATGTCTACGGTGTCAAATTTGTCCACAGCCTCATAGTTCCCGTTCAAGGATCGGCCACATGACAAAACTTTGCAAATGGTGCCAACTTCAGTTGCCTTGAAATGCACTAACTTTGACACCCTGTGCCTCACAAAGAGCTTTGAAGTGGCCTCGGATAACACGTGACGAGTGCACCTTGGCACCGGCAGTCCCCCTGCTTCAGAGTCAGACGTATCACAACTCTCCTCGCTGTCCTCGTCCGATGAAGACAAATGGACTACCTCCTCCTCCAGGTCAATTGCAGGCTCACTGTTGCCGACCAAACTCCATTGATCCACCTCCTCTTTGGCGGGCCCCACAGTTGACGCCGCTGCATCAACTCTTGGTCTGTAACTGCTACGTGGGCAATCCGGCATGAACTCACCAGATCTAATGGCCTCGATCACTGCCTGGAGTTGAGAAACTGCACGAATGGATGCATCACGTGAGTAAACAGTGCTAGTCTCAGCAAAAGCAGAACTATGCCTACCAAGAATTGCTTGATCAGCCGGGCCAACACATGCTTTGGCCGTCCAGCTCAATGTTGTCGCCTTCAGGGAGTGAGACGATACCCTGGGGCCCTCCACCTCACCACTTGTCTCAAAGCAAGCTCGAAGAAAGCGTGTGACTTCAGATGAGGTGATCCCCCTTCTGCTGGCTTCACCCCACCCATGCAATGTGGGTGGCCTGTAAAGAGGCCCACTGACCTCCCCTCTCAAGCTCAAACCAACTGCATCGAAGGCTTGTTGTGCAGCTGTGATCCACTCATCCCCATCGACTCCAATAGCCGGAATGACTATGGGCAACAGCACAGTCTTCTGAGCCGCATGCCGAGAAGTTTTGTGGACTCTTGTCTGGATTTCTATGAAACCGCCTTGGTGGTCGAAGTCGCAATCAACTCTGTCTATCATCGCCAGGTCAGAATGTCTGCACCTTCCGTACAGCGCTGTCAGGATATACCCCACAAAAGATCTGTCAACAGGGTGCGTTGCATCAGCTGTCAATGTCTGATGTAGCCACTTCACCTGCTCCACAGTCAAAACCTTAGCTTGAGTCAAAGGCTTCTTCGTGACGTAAAGTACGTCCGCAAGTCCCCTCAATCTGCGGCTGGTGCAAATGGCGTCCCAACTGTCAAATCCAAAAATATGTTTGGCATAGTTGCATGCTGACAGAAAACTGCTGGCTCTGGTCGGCGCAGCTCCAAGCTCCTGGAGTGACCCTAGGTAGGCCCATGCATCTTCCTCTGAAACATGCTGAGAGTCTCTCTTATGCAAAGACACCTCTCTCCAGCGCAAAAACTTCAGGATGGCATTGGCCCTTGAAACAGCTGTTGATTTCGACCTGACCCCCAGGATGGCACTAATCGTTTTCCTGGCTCCAGATTTATCCAAATCAAACTCCAGTGACTGCTCAATAAGTTTACCTGTCTCTGAGGCTTCAGGCTTCAACAGCAAGATGCATAGCCACTTCTCCACCGCATCGTTGAGCCGCTCACACCTTTGTTCCTCAAAGGTCTTGTCAGAGATCACAGCAATGGCCTTTTCAAAGTAGTGACCCTGAAATTCCGTGTCACGACTGTCAAAATCTTCAACCATTTCCGACGCATGCATGACCGCTGCACCATCCAGCCCAACCCAGTCCACTGTTGCCTGGGGCGCAGGACTGAACTCAGTCTTGTCTCTGCAGAAGATTTTTCTAGCCACTCCTTTTTCCCATGGCATTTGAAAAGAAGGCCTCTTGCGGGTGTTGATGAAAGAATGAGCCAACATCATGGAAAACTGATCCTCTGACAGCGTCGATCCCCTAGGAACCGTGGAAGCTCCTAAATCCAAGGCTGATAGCCCCTGGTCTTCCGTATGTTGTTCATCACGCTCCCCCGTGTCAGTGTCCAAATCCAAATTGAGATCCAGCTCATCCCCACCAAAAATTTCATCCAAGTCTGCTGCAGCAACTTCAGTCTGAGGGTGCGACACCAAAGATTGCACATCATCACCGCTGTGAACGCTGCGACAAGAAACAACATCAGAATTACTGCAACTGCTCCTGAAAGGTGTGAGTGTTTGTGTCCTCCAAGGCATGGTCTGTAGCTGAAGAATCTGCACTAGATGCCACCGACTCCAAATCTAAGTCCCAAACCCCACCTTGACCGTGCACCACTGGTTGAAGGAATGGTTGCAGGGGTGGAGTTGGCACACCAAAACTTTGCAAATCCAACTGCAGACGGCACTCAGTCGCGCACAAAAGAAGCTCCACTCGATCACTGTAAAAGAGCAGGCACGTTCGACAGAATCTGTAGGACTCACTGGGATTGAGAGATGAGAAGATATAAATCTGTATAGTAAACCACCCAGGTTCAATGAGTCCGAATTGATCTTGACGATTAACAAGTGCAAATCTGGCCAGAGAAATATGCATGCAAGTCCAAAAATCACTGGTCAATCGGACAAAAGCCAAATAATCCAGAGCACCGCACTGAGAAAACCTAAAATGAAAAAGGCCAGGCTGAAGGTCCACACAGGACGTGGCTGCACCGCAGGCAGCAAGGTCACGGGCGATGAAATGGCACACCGCCCCCGCTCTCTGATGCCCATCCAGGCACAGAGAAAAAATTCCTGTAAAAGGATCTCCCGCCACCCTACCCTGTTTTTGAGCAATGCATTCGAAACATATATGTTTTCCAATGGCCCAAGCTGAACTGAAAAAGTGACATCCACAGTGAAGCCAACAACAAGCAACTGTAAAATTCCAAGATGTTGTTCTCAAAGCAAACAGTTGTTCGTTTGATCTGCAGCTTCAATTCGATATACGCAATGCAGCATTGTCGCAAGAGATGTGAGGACAAGAGTCAAGCACACCAAGACCAACCACCAGTTGGAAGAGGAAGAAAAGCAAAGGCAGCAGCACGAAAGTTCCTTTCTCACCAGTTTGGGAAATAAGGCGCTATCACAAGTGACCGCTAGCTNACCACCAGTTGGAAGAGGAAGAAAAGCAAAGGCAGCAGCACGAAAGTTCCTTTCTCACCAGTTTGGGAAATAAGGCGCTATCACAAGTGACCGCTAGCTCAAATGCGGCAGAATTTTTTTTTTGCTTTTATCACTTCTTGCTGATTGCAGTCAAAACTTGCACCTCCAGAGAAACGCTTCGTCCAAGAGCCAATGTAGTGGAAGCTTCAGTAATGACATCTTGCGACACTTCGGGGCCCCAAAACAAGGTCCAAAAAACATGCAAAGACAAGGTACGCCAGAAGCGACCCCCATGTTTCCACCCAAGCTTGGGCTGCACAGGGTC
>BGPT01004240.1:6851-17838 GCA_003297045.1 Symbiodinium sp. clade C Y103
TTCTTCATGGCTGAGCTCTTCACATCTTGGCTCTTCTCACCTCTGCTTTTCAACTGTCCATATTGTCGGAAGTTTCACTTCTAAACTTCCTTCGATGACATTGAGATAACCTGATACCTTTGGTCTTCACTACCAAACTGTCACTTATCACAGGTATCTATTACCTGATCACCTTTAGACTACGTAGATGGCTCATTTTTGGAGCAATTCTCAAGATTCTTAATTAAAGGATCTGAAAGGTATGTTTGTGGATGTTTCAGCTCAACAAAACCATTCCTCTCCCCAACTCAGATTTGACAGAGGAGTCTCAGGGAGCACCAAAATCAAATTCAGCTTCAAGTTGGAGACCAATCATCAGACCCCGTTGGATCCTCTTGATATTCTCAAGACATCCTTCCGGTTTGCCTTTGGTCTCCAAGCTACGCCTCTTTGGCATTGCTGGTATTGGATTCTCTCCACACGTGTCGTCTCGTGTAGATTGACTCACGCTCGCCTCAAATCAAAGGAATGTCAAATATTGCTGGGCACACGTGTTTTAGGAATTTTTAAGATGCTTCATCTAAGTCTTCACAGTGGCCATCGGTGGCCCCCCCACTGATTTGATATATGAAATGAATTGAAATGATTCCGTCTATCCAAATTCGAATAGAGTGGTACTAGGTATATACTAGGTATAGACTGTCTGCTTGCTTGTTCCTTTTGCAGAATATCTGACTGCTGCAAAAACTTGAATGAATTTGGCACGCTGCGAATGATGTGGATGAACATGATGTGAACAGCAAGAGCATTGCATCATCGGTCAATTACATGTTTCAACATAGTTTCCTCATACAACCTGAAGGCATCAGGATCAGGAGCGTTGAAGCAATGAAACAGATTGAAAACGTGATACATCCACGAATCAACTTCACCTAGAGAATTAAGTCTGATTCCAAAGTCATGGACACAACAGACCACAACGTCATATTATTTCCAATAATTTCCAATACATATTGTTTTCATCACATTCAACCCAAAGCTTCATCAATCTTGGGACCTATGCAATGATTTTTAGTGCATAGACCTGCATACATGTCCTCTATCTGTAGTCTTTTTTAGCGATTTCTTGGCATCAAAGCTACGTCTAGCCACGTCCAACCCATAGCTGCCCAGTGTCTGGCTGGCAGCGACAAGGTGGGCTGATCTGGAAACAGAAACGCCGTGGGAGTTTGCGGCTCCCAGCCGCTGGCATCGTCGGTCCACATGAAGGGGAAGCCCCTGACCAAAGACCAAAGGGAAACAAGTGAGTAGAGTTGGTGACGATCCCACGGTCTGCAAGGTCCGCAGTGCGCAGGGTATATCCTAATGATCATCTCGTTGTGGTTGTTTGGTATAGGAGACCCGGCAACCGCTATGAGCGCATGCAATCTGCATATGCTGCATATAGCAACGCTATAACGAGTCAACGAGACCGCTTAAGTAAGACCGTGACCTGCCAATCCCAATTCCTTTCAAAAACTCCCATCTGCATCCATCTGCCCCAAATCAGCTACTAGTAGGGCTCAATATGCCTCAAACATTGGCCAACATCCAGCCATGTCCATCAATCCTCGACCACCCTGACGCAGCCGCCTGTCTTCATGATAGATCTGCATGCGACTGAGCAATGCTTTGTTCTCAGTTCGAGGGACCTCATCTGGGAGGAAACTGATCTGCGCCGTGAAGCGAACCTCAGTCACGAGTCATCAATGGCTTCATGGGTTGGGAAGGGATAGCAGTGATACAGTATCACCTTTGGTTCCCTTTTGGTATCCACAACCCTCCTTGTGTGGCCGCAGGTCCGTACATACCTAGCACCGAAGGGTGTGTATCGGAGAACCCATGCTTCCACAGAATGGTGATCTGCACTCCACGAACTAACGAGTCACGAAGAGTTAGGACATCAATTTGTTCTTCTGAAAACGATGTGCCATAGCCATCCATAGCCGCCATAGCCTCTGGGTCTTTGTCCATTTACCAAAGAGTGGACAACGGTTTCAACTGGTGCCGGAAGGTTTCAGATCTTAAGTTCCTAATAGTACATACAGTCTGATTGAAGTACCTGTATCTCTGCCCAGAAATATTGCATGCAAGCGCAGCTTCAAATTTTCAAGGCAAACACCAAACATCTTATTGAATATGGATGTTTCACAAACAACAACAACACAGCGAGGCATTGTTTTGATGGACAACCTCCCCAAATGCTTTGCATCAACTTTTGTAGGATCAAAACATCAAACATCTCAAGATATCCCGAGGGTTCAGCCGGAAACTGTCGGCCACCTCACCCTTCCAGTATGAGGCAAGCATCTGTCGGTTCCTAGGCGCCAGACATTGTATCGCACAAAGATCAGAGACAAGTGGATTTTATATGATTTTACTGTTTTTCACATGATTGCGAGATCTGTTCCATCCAGTTTCTACCTTTGTCTTCACATGATTTCTAGAGATGGAAGTGATCGCAAATGACACATCATTCGTTAAACGTGAATACAGCAAGGATTGAAAACCATCATGCGCTTTACCTTTGTCCAATCTCTACATGTCTATTCAACAAAAGCCTAAGGCTGTCTAGCGAGTGATCATAAGATTTCCATCTGACATGTCAACCGAACCGGCCTACCGTTTCACTTGCAAACCATTAATCATAAAATCATAAATCCAAACAATCATAAACAATCTGAAAGTGCTCCAGACCCGCACATTCACGCCACCTATAGCCACCCCCACCTTCCAAGCTACGTGCTCATGTGGTGCACTCCAGGAGCCATTGCCATAGTAGCCATGCAGAGTTTCAGGTACCCCCTGTGTCGCGACACCCCGGCAACGGCCCGGCAACCAAACTGGCCAAATGGCATTGCTGTCAAAAATATTGAAGTTTGGGAGAAGTTGGTGGCATATGGCAGCATCAAATGGAAAGGAACTAAGCTGGAACTAATGGACTTTGCATGACTTTGCATGACTTTGCATGACTTTGCATGATCTTGGAATTTCCGTGAATTTCCACCGGGTCATCCCCAAACGGTCGTCTGGAAGTCCTTTCTGCAGGACGGTGAGAGGCTCAGCATTTCGTATCCTGTATCTTAGCTCCCAAGTTTTCAAGCCTCAACAATAGCAAGGCTTGCAACTTAGCATCTCTATGAATCTGTCCAAATTCCAGAATCACCAGACCTTCCCTTTCACCCAGGGCGGCCTTCAACTCGCCTCGGTGCAAAAGCAAGGCTGAGGGGTGGTGTGAACTTCGTCTTGCCCGTTTTGCAACCACCGGGCTTTCAAGACAGCAATGCTGCTGCAACAAACAGGATGCCGGGGTGATGACAGGTGAAGAAGTCCTCCAGATATTGCCGCTCAACTGCCCCTATGACCCACAGTGCACAAATGGATGATGGCTGATGCACTTAGAAAAATTCAGCCACATTTCGTCCATTTTCGCCCCATGCCTCAGCGCCAAGGTGCTGGGAAGGTGGCATCGCTGAGGATCGTTTCGGGTTGGGATGCTGGAACATCCCAAGGTCTTTGCACCTGCAGTCTGACTTGGGCTCACTGGCCAAGACCGCATCTTCTCCAAATATATGTTTTGCCATCAAGTTTTAAAGCGTGCAAATTCAATCATTACATTCATTTGCATTAATCATGTCTAGTTTTTCCCAGGTTGCTTGTCCCAACTTCAGGATTCCGTTGTGAAGCACATCTTTTGCTCCAAGAGGCTCAGCCAATAGTTTAGGCCATCCGGGTTCTGCCATGCGATCACATTATGGGAACACCGCTGTGATGGTGTGTAGGAGTACGATTTTCAAGAAACCTACGCAGCATGTGTCGGAGCATAATTACGGCTTGCATGGTCTTGATGTGAAGTGTACGCACTGGCATGCATGTGTTTGTTGTGCAGGTAATGTGTGATAACCTTTGTATCCAACATAACCTTCAATCGTCTTCAAAGTATGACCTGACAAGTCTTGACAATTTTAGGAGAAATTGCATCAGGGTCGCACAGCAAATCCCTGTCCTTGGGCAAACCCATCGCAGCTCCCTTGTATCGCAGCAGTGCGAAGCCTGCTTGGGAAGCAAGCGTGACAAAACAGGCAAAAAAGATCTATCAAGCCGCTAGTACAAACCCAGGGTCCAAACTATCCACAGAGTCACTGGGAATCTTTGTTGTGTTGTTCAAATCTGGGCCCTGATATTTGACTCAAAAAATCTAGACGACTGGAGACTGTTCAGTAGGGTTAGACGCCTCTGTGGGAAAGAAAGAACCAACTCAACTACAGTAACAAGAAGTACAGGACCATGCTATACCATGAAAAATCAAAATCGAATCTATGGCCAAGCTGGCCCAGGAGCCACCCCTGATATACACAGGATCAGTACAGTGTACACATGTATTCCACACCTACTCAACCAGATTGATTTGGATCCTGTCCGCCAGTGCCTTGATGAGGAAGATTTGGCTCCGATGAACCCCATCCAGCTCCCAAGTTGCAGGGTCCTGAAATCAGAAAAGGCTCCAGATGTTTGGGCATGTTGAGTGCTCGTTGATGCTTCTTGTGTTATTTTCCGGTGAAAATGGCTGTGAATTGTATGGTAGCGCATGGAACATCCAAAGGAGAAGAGGGGCTCACATTGTTTTTAGTTCTACAAGCTAATTATATACAATGTTGATCAATGTTGAGGTCGATACGCTTGTTCGATGTCCAACTAAAGCAGATCCAAACATCGCTACGTCATGATGAGGTGGATGTCACGAGTGGACTTCACAAGTGGACCCTTCTTAAATGCCAAGGAAAGCAACCTCCGAGCTGCATACGGCCAAACAGCCAGCCACTTCTCCCTCGCTGTTAATTGTTTGCTTAAAATAACGTGCTCTCATAGCCTTGGGTTGTGGAATTCTATATACATATCGATGCCCAAAACGAAGAGAACCATGGAGAAGCATATGGGATTGCACCGTGGTTCCTCCAGGTTTGCCACCGCAATTGAACTGCCAAGGCTGCCTCATTGGCCATCGCTGGCCGCGTCGATGGAAAGTGTAGGCACCCATACCAACCATGAACGGAACAGCAGTTGACAAACGTACCAGGTGGTGACATGTGGTGATGTCACAAAGGGACAACTACACACACAGCGGTCAACAGTCAAAAAAGATCAACAAATCGATCAAATATGTCGGATAGTTAATCAATTTTGAAACATATAAAATATATGCTATCTTGATGTCTCTGGGCTAAGAAGACCCAGGTGCGACTCCAAATACGCGCCATATTCCAGCGTGATGAATCGAATCTTGTAATCTCCAGGCTCCTCCAGGAAAGCTGCGAGGAACCCACACCCCGACATCAACTTCCGATCAATGGAGCATGTCACCAGCGGATTTTGGACCACTGATATGTTGAAATCCATTGAGCTGCCGAGACCCGCCGATCCTGGTTGGCTGCCACCGAAATGTCAAATCTCTCCCCTGGACCCATGATGACGCACTTCGTTTCCTCGGAAAGATCATTGCAGTCATGATCTTCATAGAAGAATCAACGTAATACCAAATCCATGTCAAATGTCTTAAAGTACCCAGTTGTCCAAGCAACTAAAGTTGCAGTATGCACTATGTGAAATGGGTATTGCTAGGTGGTGGCCGCATATGCCAAAATCGGCCAGGCCAAAGGGGCCAAAGGCTAAATGTTTCAACAACAACACTTAAGCTTGCGGAATCAGGTCTAAGGGAAATCATCAGTCCATTCCTCGCTGATGGTTTCAAGTAGACTTTCCCAAAACTAGTTCAAGCAAGAGTATGAAGGAGTTTCTTACGTTACAATAGACCCTCTTTCTTGATATCAAATCTACAGCGTACAGCTTAGGCTATCACAAATCCAAATTGGTCCTCATTAATTATTCCCCATTTAAATTTACTGGTCATCATCATCATCATCATCATCATCATCATCATCATCATCATTATCATCATCATCATCATCCCATACCAAAAAGCTCCCCACCGTCAGTTCCCTGCGGCCCCAGGAGCAAAGGGCGACACGGGCATCATGTCGGAGCCCAAGACCGTCATGTTGTGGCCATCGATGCAAATCTACAGGCGCTGGGCAACCAGGACTCGGTGCTAACCGGTGCTAGGGCATTGAAATTTTATGTGACTTCATGTGACTTCCACATACTTCCACCATCCAATCCATTCCAGTTGAATCCATCTTGCAAATGTGAGGGCTTCAGTGCAATGTGTCGCATCCATCAATTTCATCCAACATCCATCCATCTCCACAGCCTGCAACATGTAGAGCTGCGCATCGGAGACCAGGTGGATGATGCCTGGACTCCAGGTCAGGACTGAGCGGGGCACCAACAGAACACCGAATCACTTAGAAACGGGATCATCAGAATTTATCAAATATCATCAGGAGTTCTCCTTAATTAATGATCATATTATCATATTCGTCAGGACAATGCCCTGTGAGGTACTGCTCACATCAATGAGTAGTTGCAGTTGAATACGCACATACAACTCCTCTACGAGTAGCGGGATACTATGAGCTTCAACTGGCCGTGTACAAAACACATATTCGTTCGGGACCCCAGGGCAGGCTGGCAGGGTTGGTGCAGTTGCGAAGTCAAGTTGCTGCTTTCGCCCTGCTCAACTTCAAAGACCTCTGGCGCTCCACACAACGAGGTAGCTGACGAGATATCACACTTCTTTGAGCCTGTCACAATGGGTCGCGTTCTGTTGCCAGGCAGTTGCGAGGGATCAACAACTAAAAAGCAAGAGAACTCTTCAAGTTGACTTCCACATGGTGCTGTATCTCATGATTGAGTGATCCAAACTCTTCGTTTCTCCTCTAAGAAAAAGAGTTTGGTGAACCCGATGTACAATGTGCCACCATATCCCACCGTGAAGGGAACATGTTGGTCCACAAACTGGTTCATATACAATGTCATGTTGTTCCCACGTATAAGTTTCATCAATTCCATGTCTGATGAACATCAATCAGTCAGCAACAATGACCTCACCCAGCACTCAAGGTGGCCAGCCTTGTCCAGGGGTATAGCCTGCAGAGCCCACATGGATCCCCATGAGAAACCACCAATCATGATGATCATGATGGCTAGGTGTCATGTAGATCCACCTTAAGATCAAACGAGAATTTGAAGAACCTGATCTGAACAGTGACCCACACTAGCGGGAGATTAATCCTTGCAGTGTCTTGGTTCTTCAAATCCACCGATTGTGATCCACTTGGTAAGCTGGCCCCATCACTTGGAAAGCGAATCATAGACCAGCCCAACTGTGACATTCAGATCATGCCACGTCCTTGACAAAGATCATACTGTGCCGAGCAGCAAATCTGGCACTTCGGGGGATCCATCTGCCCCGGGCAGAATTGTGCTTTTGCTGACAGGCCATGAGTCTTCACCTGAGCCACCAGCAACTGAGAAGTGTTGGCGATTGAATGGATGGCTGCAGCTTCGAATTGTCTGCATCTACATCTATGGCATTCTATGGCCATCGGTGCATACAAGTCCCTACTAACGTGGTCAGATATTAGACATGATTACACAGTACCTTCAATTGTAGAAGGGTACAATTGGCAACTTACTTACATCACACTTAAATGGTCAACTGACAACAATGCATTTCCTGTACCAGCAAACTTCTGTAACGCGCAAAACACTTGGCTTCCAACTGTCAGTTGGGTGGACTCGTAGTCATAGACGCCCTGCCACCCGGCTGTGGGTTCCGGGGAAATTCTATCGATCCAATGGCCACCCTACACATGTTGGAGACTGGCAAATTGACATAGAAACAGTACGAAACACTCCACATCTCTTCATCTTTGCCACTCCAAAGAAATTCCAAGCAAACGAGTGGCTCCAGCCGCGCTGCAGCTGAGAGGATTCATTCTGAGGAGGTATAGGCTTCAGCGTCTGTGATTTGTCAGGATTGCTTGAACACTATACATTCTACATTCCCCCGCTGTGGACCTCAAAAAATATACCAATGTAGGAAAACATGCTGAGAGTATTGTAGCACTGCAAGTGAACTCTCTCTATATATAATATTATATAATATCAACTATCAAACAGGCTGGATATGACACGGCCCTTTCGTCACTCGAGCGCGAGACCTTGCCATTGACCACCACACTTTCAAACAGCAGCGCGTCGCCCATGACTGCATTGAAGGTGGACATGTTGTGCCTATCAGCCGGGGGCTCAGTCTTGTGGGCTGAGTTGGAAACTTTAATCTTATGAAACCATATACATAATATATATATATATATATGCATCTACTGTAAATCCTGGGTCCAGGCTGAAAGTCCAGCAAAAGCAATCTTCGGAAGATCTATGTCGGTATATTATAAACGATTATAAAGCAATAAATTAAATCACTCAATGCTGTTACTGGCTGTTACCCGCCGCTGACCGGAGTCCAAGAATGTGCCAAAACTGCCATACCTCCACACATCTTTGCCAAGGAGCCAAGAAAAGACTGCCGGGTTGAAGCCAGCCACCATGTCTGGATTGGAGAACGTGAGGCAGCCACCGATGCTGTTCCTTCAGTCCACTACAAGCCCCCTTGGAGAGTTGTCTGGGCGTCCTTTTGCTATCATTTAAAAAACTGAAGGGTGAAAGTTTCGACTGACAATGCATGGAGCCAACCACCAAAGAGCCAAGAGCTTGGATCTACATCTTGTGCCACTTTTCTAAGCCAGGATCTGCTGCCAGAAGTAGTACAAAGTCTGGGCTGGAGAGCTCCACCAATCCTTCACGGGCCATCCGATGGTCACTGACTAATCATGCTTTATCACTGCATCATACTGCATCATACTGCATCACTGCATCCTCTTTTAAAGATGTTTAAAGAAATTTCACGGGATGACAACCCTGCATCGCAGAAAATGCTAACTTCGCTAACACTGACTACTGCTGTCCTTGAAGAGAGCAAAATGCTCAGGCCCAGTGCTGTAATTGGCCCGCTGTTTCTTCAAACCAGTGATGTCCTGAGATGCCAAGACATCGCGATCAAATATCAGGGTTGGGCAATGGGACTAGGATAGACTATGACTACACTTGAGGCTTCCAAGGCTCAAGTCACTTCATTGATTATCTGCATGCAATTTTCTCTTTGCTCAAAAAAGGTCGGAAAGGACTTCCTTCCCATGACCCACAACCCTTCCCGTCTCTTGGCCAGGCATCCTTTGGATCGCGCACATGAACCAATCCGCTAAGACCAGCTTCGTGTTGCGTAGACACGTGCGAGTGATAGAAGGTGGTGCCCACAGGATGCGCGTAGAACTGGTAGGTGAAGAAACCACCTGCAACTTCAGATCCACGCATGTGGTACAGATTTGGCAGCAACCGGCATCAAGGAGCATATGATCATATTGCAGGTTGACACCTTGATGCAGGATTCCTACGAAAGCTTGATGACACTTGGGGAGCTTCAATCCTTCAAACGATCACTTTCATTTCAACGTGTATCCGGGCAAAGAACTTCAACAGGATCAAGGCCCTGGCTACGGCCAATTTCCTCCCGTATGTTTCCTCGTGATTCAACTTCAGATCAAGACGAAACATGACTACACAGAGATCAGAATTGATGAAGAACAGCAAAGTATAGCAAAGAGTAGCAAAGTGATCAATTGTGAATTCAATGGCGGTGTCCGGGGTTTCTGCCTGGTGGGATGGCACAGTTGCTCAAAGGAGTGCCATCCATGTACGGTGTCCCAAACCTCGGTGGAGCCATGGCAGCCATGGTCATTGCTGAAGGACTGTGAAGTGTCCAGATGTTGCCAGCAAGGCTGGAATGAGAAGACTCTGAAGCAATCACACACATTTCCATCATTTCCAGGTTTGATAAGATCATTGTGCCTATGAAGGAATTGTCTGTTTTGGGCCATAAATTCAGAAAGGGACATCTCTGATCAAACCAGCTTCAGGAAATGTCGATTCACAAGGATTCATGACACAGACCGAGAACAAGACCATGACCTCCGATTCCAGAGCCCTTCGTGGCACCATGTGGCACCCGCAAGGCACCCCATCCAAGGCACGCCAAGGCCAAGGGGCTGGGTGATCCCATGGAAGTGCACGGTGATGGGTTCGTTGAGATTCTAAGGTGGAACAGATGGGACATGACTGGGACATGACTGGGACATGGGATATCCGTCGGATATCATGGGACTGCATTGAATGCTGCATTGAAGGCACAGATTGGATGATGGGCAAATATCCTCCACTCATCCAGAAATCATGGTCCAAATTACGGTAATTCAATGGATCCCTCCACATCGAGAGTGCCGGAAAATCAGAAAATCAAACTGATTATCCACTGCAATGTATCACTCTGGAAATGCTGAACAACCAGTGAAGATATGGCCAGCGCTCGTGCTTTCACAGTACTTTCACCCAAAGTTGTCATGGTCGAGTAACTATGGTTTAGGATGGTTTAGGAAGACAAATGCGACAAATGTTTCTTATAGTACACATCCTTCAACCATCACCATGGGACCATCGAGAAGCCAAGAATCGTTCTTCACCTGCGGCTTCGCCAGGGTGCTGCGCCAGGGTGTCACAAGGTCGGGAGTATTGGCAACGACACCATTGCATGAAAAGAGCTTGTAACTAGCAGCAAAATCATTAAAATATATTGACACTGCAATGCATCACTCTTTTCTGGCGGCACTCTTCTAGTAAGATCAAAGCAACGTCGAAGCTAGCGAGCCAGTGAGTTGGCTTCGGATACACGCNGCAATGCATCACTCTTTTCTGGCGGCACTCTTCTAGTAAGATCAAAGCAACGTCGAAGCTAGCGAGCCAGTGAGTTGGCTTCGGATACACGCTGCACCAAGATCACAATTCGATCAGCAGCGCAATTCCCCAGGGTTAGGGGGTGGTGGGCTGAGCCCAGTTTCTTGAAACGGTGGCGACAATCATTTCCAAGTTTGCATTTGTGTCAATCACGTGTTTC
>BGPT01004241.1:8229-20903 GCA_003297045.1 Symbiodinium sp. clade C Y103
GTTACCAACGCTCGAGCTCGCCTTCTAGATGCTCTCCGAGCACGCGAAGCGGCTGCTCAGAGTCCTGGCCTCAAGATTGCTGCGAAAGCGCGTTTGGGAAAGGCTCTGTACAGCCGAGGCTACTTCCCGGAGAGCAAGATCTTGCTGAGCGACGTTCTGGAGGCTCGTGAGCGCAGCCTCGGTGCCGAGCATTTTGACANAAAGATGCAGAGCCGCTGTACAGGAGAGCTTTGGACGCCAAAGAGCGAACCCTTGGTCCCGAGCATCCGGACACATTGGTCTCAGTCAACAATTTGGCATTTTGCCTCCAAGCCATGGGCCAGCTGAGAGATGCAGAACCGCTCTTCAGGAGAGCTTTGGAGGCTTTTGAGCGCACTCTCGGTGCCGAGCATTCTCACACGTTGATCTCAGTCAACCAGTTGGCATGTTGCCTCCAAGCCATGGGCATGATGAAAGATGCAGAACCNGCACTCTCGGTGCCGAGCATTCTCACACGTTGATCTCAGTCAACCAGTTGGCATGTTGCCTCCAAGCCATGGGCATGATGAAAGATGCAGAACCGCTCTACAGGAGAGCTTTGGAGGCGAGTTATCGCACCCTCGGTCCCGAGCATCCTCATACATTGGTGTCAGTCAGCAATTTGGCAGGTTGCCTCCGAGCCATGGGCCTGATGAAAGATGCAGAACCGCTCNGCACTCTCGGTGCCGAGCATTCTCACACGTTGATCTCAGTCAACCAGTTGGCATGTTGCCTCCAAGCCATGGGCATGATGAAAGATGCAGAACCGCTCTTCAGGAGATCTTTGGAGGCTTTTGAGCGCACCCTCGGTGCGGAGCATCCTGACACATTGACCTCAATCAACAATTTGGCATCATGCCTCGAAGCCATGGGCCGGCTGAGAGATGCAGAACCGCTCTACAGGAGAGCTTTGGAGGCGAGTGAGCGCACCCTCGGTCCCNGCATCCTCATACATTGGTGTCAGTCAGCAATTTGGCAGGTTGCCTCCGAGCCATGGGCCTGATGAAAGATGCAGAACCGCTCTTCAGGAGAGCTTTGGAAGACCAGGAGCGCACCCTCGGTCCCGAGCATCCTCATACATTGGTGTCAGTCAGCAATTTGGCAGGTTGCCTCCGAGCCATGGGCCTGATGAAAGATGCAGAACCGCTCTTCAGGAGAGCTTTGGAGGCTCGTGAGCGCACCCTCGGTCCCGAGCATCCTGACACATTGGCCTCAGTCAGCAATCTGGCACATTGCCTCCATGCCATGGGCCTGATGAAAGATGCAGAACCGCTCTACAGGAGAGCTTTGGAGGCCCAGGAGCGCACCCTNCTCCATGCCATGGGCCTGATGAAAGATGCAGAACCGCTCTACAGGAGAGCTTTGGAGGCCCAGGAGCGCACCCTTGGAGCCGAGCATCCTGACACATTGATCTCAGTTCACAATTTGGCATCATGCCTCCAAGCCATGGGCCTGTTGACGGACGCAGAACCGCTCTACAGGAGAGCTTTGGAGGCTCAGGAGCGCATCCTTGGTGCCGAGCATCCTGACACATTGGTCTCAGTCAACAATTTGGCAGGTTGCCTCGAAGCCATGGGCCAGCTGAAAGATGCAGAACCGCTCTACAGGAGAGCTGTGGAGGCCAGTAAGCGCACTCTCGGTGCCGAGCATCCTCATACAGTGGTTTTTTCACAAAATTATGGGGCATTCTGCCTCAAGAAATGGGCCAGCGACTGTAACATCTGTAGCATTTTGNATACAGTGGTTTTTTCACAAAATTATGGGGCATTCTGCCTCAAGAAATGGGCCAGCGACTGTAACATCTGTAGCATTTTGTAGCTGCCTCAACATGTTCCGGAGGTCATCTCCGTCAACCGACACGGCAAGGTTTCACCGCAAAAAAGGCGATGCTGCCGTCGACTTTCAACCAGTGTCCTGACATGGTGTGGATCTTCCTGTGGTAACCCATGAATTGGGTGAACAAACCCATTTACTAACCATTTACATAGGTTTATCCCTAGCCCTTCAAAGCACCCTCAAAATATGATGAAAGTACGAAGATTATGGGGTAAAACACTATGTTTTCCAGGTACTTGGAGGGTCTAGGTCCCTTTCTATATCGTATATATCCTCACCTTGCACCCGGCGTTCTGAACACTTTTCCTTGACGTCCCCAAGCCTAGGTTGCCGGCAGCGAGATGCTGAGCAGATGTTGAGCAGTGAATAAGGCAGGTTGGGCGATCATGCGGTGATCATGATCCATTCACGATCCAACAAAGTGGGATTGTATCTGGAAAATCCTGTAGGAATATATGGAGGCTTATAGGGAAAATCATGTTAAACGGTTAAACAACAAACATGAGGACACATTGGGATTTGATGGAAATTTCATGGGGATAAATCGGTCTGGATATATTTTAACATNAAACATGAGGACACATTGGGATTTGATGGAAATTTCATGGGGATAAATCGGTCTGGATATATTTTAACATGACCACACGTCGTGACTTCATTGGAATGACGACTAGGATTCGGGAATCATCCCCAAATGGCCGCAAGTTTCTGGCATTCTTTTACTTCAGCCAGGTGGGCGGTTTAAGCAACAAGAATGAGGGAAACATGTTGACTTAATGGACACTTTATGGGGATAGAATGGGAATATGNTCTTTTACTTCAGCCAGGTGGGCGGTTTAAGCAACAAGAATGAGGGAAACATGTTGACTTAATGGACACTTTATGGGGATAGAATGGGAATATGATATAGAATACACTCTGGTAGTATATAGCTAGGAAAACCACTAGATGATTGAAAGCTAAAACTAAATCATCAAACCAAATGGGCAATTTTCCATAGCAAAGTGACGAATTACCAGTATGTAACTCTGATGGATGCACTGTAGATTTGACCAGATCATCGACATCAGATTTGATATAAAGATAGTATACTTTTGAATGATTTGATCATCCATTTTCTGGCATGTGTCAAAACTAGATATTTCTTCATAGAATGGTTCATTGACAACATTAGTTCAACTGCAAGATGCCGCTTCTTAATGTCAATACGTCAGAAAAGAAATCGACCCTGATTCTGCTCAGTCTCCACCAGAAACCAGGCCGGTNAACATTAGTTCAACTGCAAGATGCCGCTTCTTAATGTCAATACGTCAGAAAAGAAATCGACCCTGATTCTGCTCAGTCTCCACCAGAAACCAGGCCGGTAGAGCCGTGAGTGCGTCTCCTTGCGTGAAAATCCCAATGTTTTGANCAGAAAAGAAATCGACCCTGATTCTGCTCAGTCTCCACCAGAAACCAGGCCGGTAGAGCCGTGAGTGCGTCTCCTTGCGTGAAAATCCCAATGTTTTGACGATTTCATTCATACCTACAAGGTGATGCCCACAAACATGAAAGGTTTGTTGATTTAGATTCACCCCATGAACACTACTTCGTTGCATTCCCCTAATCAACCATAGAATGCACCAACTTAGAAGTGCGTCAACTCAGCTACCGAATTTCCCACAGCCTCACCTTGTATTTCTTTGAAAAGGTTAAACCATCACCATCCCAGTTTACGTTTTGAATCCATGTATGGTTTTATGAGTCTCACATTCCCAAACATGCCGAGAATTGTGACCACATCGNCAGTTTACGTTTTGAATCCATGTATGGTTTTATGAGTCTCACATTCCCAAACATGCCGAGAATTGTGACCACATCGCATGTCTTAAGGTGAAGTGGCGCGATCCTGGGGGCAGAAGTAGTTCCTGAAGTGGTTCCTCAGGTCGTCAGGTCCTAAGGTACCCCTGGAATCTATGGGTTTGGTAACTGAGAATGTTGGAAAGTTCAATATCCAATGTTGGAATCCAATCGTTGCCCAATTAAAATAAGTGTATTATAGTGACAGAGGCCTTTTCACTTGGGGGAAGTACCCTATTGAAACAAAACACATTTGGAACCATTGAGTCCTGCACTAAGGCCCTATAGTACTTCCTGACTCAGCAGCAAGGTTGTGAGAGGCAAAAAAACATCGACGCCGCGTGCCTAGCTGGAGATATTCCACCTATAACTGGGGTATAGTGTAGTCATTATTTGTTCTGAGACCCCCCTTAATGATCAATGGTGAAATTACCCTGCATGTTTCTGGCTTGGGAATGCAGTTGGGATTTCTCATGGATCTAACCATGATCTAACCGTGGTGATGCCCTCCGTAAGTTGGGATACTACCCCCTAGAGTTATGGGTATATGGAGGTTTCCTAAAATAGGGGTACCCCCAAGTCATCCATTTAAAGATGGATTTTTCCATTATAAATTTTAGGAAACCCCCATATGCATCCATATGCGTAACCACTTAAAACTGGAACTGCACCCCTAAGTATCGGCATGTCTGAAATGGAGGTGTGGCCCAACCCCCAAATGGCTATTTCCTCATGAAGGTGGTGATGACTAACTGGAATTGGGGGTGCTACATTTTCAGGCGCACCAAGGCGACAGACGATGACTGGAGNCATGAAGGTGGTGATGACTAACTGGAATTGGGGGTGCTACATTTTCAGGCGCACCAAGGCGACAGACGATGACTGGAGGCATGACATCCCGAAAAACATGAGCTATCATAGGCTAACTCAATTGGTAACCCAGTAGGTTTGCTTACCATGTGGGGAATCTATAAATTTTGGTGGTTCCTTAAGCAATTGCAAGGCTTCAGTCACTGAGCACCCGAGAAAAAGGGTGAACCATCAAGGCTTAGCCGGGTTTCTTTTTGATCAGCAGCAGATACTATCCCGAGGTTAGTAGGGAGCTAAGGAGCTATGGTTATCTATTTTCCCTGTTAAATGGGGAACCAAGGAGCTGCTCAGAGTGTCCCAACCACATGATGGGATATCAATCAACTAAGCACCATCATTTCTGCAGCATACTGTGGATGGAAGAAAATCTGCACCAGTTGATATAGGTGGTGTATCCCACTATTTCTAGGGTTGCAACCATCCAAGGTGGTGAGGGATTTCTTCCATCCACAGCCCATGGTTGAAGGTACTTGTAATACCATGGTGGATGTAGGGGGATGAATCCACATATTTTGGGACCATAGAATGGGGGTGCTTAATATTGGTTGGTTGGTTAATATCAACATCGCTTGTTTCACTGACCTAAATCAACTATGATAGCTAATAACCCAACATTTTTGTTGGTTATATGCCAACAAAGCACTGTGGGGAACTGTCGTTTGCAGAATCATTTCAGTTCGTAACTGGTTACTAAGCCTGGTTAATAAGTCACCCAACTCTGGGTATCCCATTTGTAACTGTAAAATTATCCACCATAAACCATAGAATTCACCAAGATAAAAAGTTACCATGCTGCTTGATTAATATCAACATCAACATAGAGCTGAAGCCAATTTTGTTCTCGGATCTCGCGGGGCAACGCTGGCGCCATGGCGAGTGCGTCGGCGGGCACCTACAGGCGTGAAGAAAACATGACGGGAGCCCTTTGAAAAATTTGGATTTCACCATGAAAAATTGGATTTAACCATGAAGAAAAAGCACATGACTCAACCCTATTTATATAACTGTGAAAAATAGGGATTTCTCTGTGAAGAATGGTGATTCAACAATCAAAACGTTGAGATTCAACCATGAAAAGTGTGGATTGCACCATGAGAATCATGGAAAACAAGCCTGAAAAGCGGCGATCTACTAATCAAACTCGGGATTTGCTGAAGATGAATCTCCACTTTGCTTCCCATGAAAACACCCCAAGACGCAGGGCCCTGATGTGCGAGAAGATCTCGCCTTCCTCCGCGGAGGGCATTGAGGTAGCTGGGAGAAATGTGGTGGATGCTGGATGTCTATGAATATCTATAAAACTATATAAGAACCAGTGGTGGTTTTTTAAGATTTTCATGATTTTCATGGAGTATGAAAATAAGGCCCCAAGTGACAGTGATAGCTACGTGGTTTTATAACGACTACATGCTAATATATACCAATTAGTTCGGGGATTATTAACCTACTCTTTATATATTATAGTTTATATTCTTGTGATGGGTTGAAACCATACCCAACATATAATTTGTATTTTTTCTATGTATCTAGATTTTTACATAATTATACAGTATACAATATATTTATCTAGATACATGTTACATATACCTATACCTATATATCATATAAACATATATACATACATTTAAATATTATATATATACTATATATAATATATACATACCCTAATACCTATCAGAGTAGCCAGTCACACCAGTTCTGTCTTCCGCTGCAGTGGTCCGTGAACTTCCACGTCAAGCGAAGCTGAAGGAAGTGGAGGTTGGGCCCTCCGTAGTTCGAGCCGGGCGACGGCCATCGGAAGATCGGAAGATGGCTACCCTTTGGTATTTTTAACATAGCTATGGTGGTTCGGAAGGGGAAGTAAAAACAAGGCATTTGAAGTTTAAGAACATATGGTGAGTAGTACAATACCGACAGGGTCGGACATTACTATGAATGACTTATATAGGTGGTCAAATGATTTTTTTTCAAGGGGGAATCAGGAGAATCCACTACTTGGGGAATCCTTAAGAAAAATCCAAGTGGTGACTAGTAAAAGTTGAATGAGAAGGTTAATACAAAGAGTTGCTATCACTGGTTACCATCCCGTGGAAGATGCCATTGACCCTCCAAAAAATTGGATTGGTTTCACGATAAACATTGGGATTTCAGCAACAAAAATGGTAGACTAGTGGTTAGCTCATGGGGAATCATGGAATATTTGTGGGATATTCATNTTGGATTGGTTTCACGATAAACATTGGGATTTCAGCAACAAAAATGGTAGACTAGTGGTTAGCTCATGGGGAATCATGGAATATTTGTGGGATATTCATGGAAAATTGGTTTGTCGCCTCCGGTGTTTAAATCTAGCAAGGCTGGGATTTCCTTTGTAAAAGATGCAAATGGGCATGGTTAATGGCAAAATATGGTAAAATCATTTATACATTGAGGAGTTTCTATTACTATGATTATCAGGGGGATGGTTATTACCAACTTACTATTTTGTTTAAATTAGAGAAAATTGATAGCGGTTTAGCAAGAATTTGTAGGGTTTTCATACTCTAATCATCACAGTAGTTTTTTGTGGGGGGGTTCTTGGTTGTCCGACTGAATGGCTGCGTTAGTACAACTAATTTGTTTCGTATGAATGGGAACATTTTAACCTAAGCAGCTGAAACAGAATGATGTTGGGTACCAAGATTGGCCGCATTATAATAGTGTGGGCGTTAGAGTATTGGAATCGAAGCAGGGTCGAATTAAACAGGTATGAAGATCTAGACATTGCAACATGACCTTTTGAACCATGCAATGTGGGGGTACACAACGCCTTGACCCCATACTATATACTATGTTATCATATGTACATTGTACATATCTACATATATATATATATATACTAATTGTATTACCATGTATTATATTGTGGAATAATGGTGCTATACATTTCCCACAATGTTGTGTGTTTTTCCCCGGCACTTTTGATAGAACAATAGTACAAGTATGCTGAATTGGTCATGGTTAAGTCCCCATTAATCACTATTTTGGATGGTAGAATCCTAAGATGTTGCTGATTTAAGACTATTTTGGATTTTTTTGTTAAACAAAGATACATTAATAATCATCAAAATGTTCCCACGAAGAATGGCCATAATGCTGGACGAACGGCTATGCGACTTGGTGTTGGCAGTGAAGCGTTTGGGGACCCAGCCGGTGATCTGGAAGTGGTCAACAGATGAGCTATTAAAAGTACCTTGGTCGATTAGTTAATTTGTTGGGACTTGCATTGGTTATTGCAGATTATGATAGCCCATATTATGGAAGCCGTTTTCAACCAACTATATAGTAATTCATGATATTTCATGGGATAGGGGTGCTTTCATGGCGATGGCCATTTCACCACAACATATTGGGGTTGAACACACCAAAACTGGGGATATGAGGGAATATCTACAAGGCCCAAATCAAATTATAAAAACTTTGGGTAAAGCATGGTAAACCTTGGATGGCTACAGAATTAAGCATCAAAGATGGTGATTTAACATGTATAACTGTATAACTAGCAAACTATTGTCATTCATACGGGAAAACCCATCGCAAGAAGTAACTGGGGTTACACTCCAATAGAAAGCAACTATCTAATTCCACGATATTTTTGGATAACCTCAGGGGACTTGTTGATCAGGGGCGATGAAGTGCAAGTGTAAATCAAGGGCTGAACCCCGGATTTTTTCATATTATTTAGATACTTGAAAATTGTCGAATGTTTGACCTCAGACTTAGGGATAAGACATGATAAGACTGATAACCTTAGGTGTCCATTGAGTTGAACTATTCCCAAAAAAAATGAGGTTTTATTTGTTGAAACTCTATGTGTACCCAGGTCCACTCCACCTCTGCCGCCGACCCCAGGTTGGGCCAAGTTGCGTGAAATCTCGGGGCAGACGAGGTGCAAGTCTCACGGTTGTTGATGGTCAAAGGTTGCGTGTGTTTGGGTGAGTTGTTTGCATGTCTAAGCCATCAAACATAGGGAGTTTAACATCATAAAATCAGAAGTTTGCCATGAATGATGGGGATTTCACTGTGATACATTGAGATTTCGCATGACTTAATGATCAAAACTGGACATTAGAAATGAACAGTTGGAATTGAACCACAAAAAAATGGCAATCAGTGATCAACAATGAGGATTGACCCGAAGTGATGGTTTTACCAACAAAACCATCAATTTGATCAGGGTTGCTCCAAGCTATTCATGCGGTAAACACAACACCAACATCAACGAGCCCCGGTTTTTTGGGGGGCGATTGGGCAAATGGCATGGGATGAACCACATTATTTGGAAAATGATTGCCATAACGTCACTTGTTTCCAGTTCATCACCGTGTTTCATGTTCCAACCCAGCATGTTATCATTTTGTTTCCTGTTCACCACATTTGTTCATAGTTTGTTCCCCATGTTTTTTTGTAGGTGTTTCCCTATGTCTCATGGTGACTATTTTGGGGGTCAGTTGAGATTACAAATGGGTATAGCCATGGTTATCAACCCCATCAGATGGGATATAACCCCCTAACCCCTATAAGTATGGTGATATATCCGCTTAGTTCACTGGAACTGCACTTATTTTTCTATTGTTTTTACAGGTTTTTCCCTATGTTTCATGGTGATTACCATGTGAATTTCCCCCCAGTCCTTCGATCTTAGGGGCTACACGGGCAGCTATGCCTGGACGTTGATGGCCATCGCCTTCGCGCAGTCGCAAGCGTTGCAGCCGTTGGTGCTATCCTTGCAGGTGACGTTGCCACGGCACGGCCGATGGCTTCTGGTTCGATGGTGTCATTGGCGATTTGGGGCAACTAATCATTCTACCTACAAGGTGCTGACCCATAATCAGCTAAGTTGGTTTATAGCTAAGAACCACTGTGGTTTTATCGTATATTTTTCGTTGATGTGTGTATTTATCACTGGGGTCAGCACCTTGGAAATGCTGCAAAAATACGAAGATTATGGGGTAAAATGGTAAAACATCAGTTGAAAGGGTACAAACAGAGGGTCTGGGTATGTAAGCCAGCACTACCGAGTTTAGGGGATTGAGCCACAACGAAATTGTTGATTGATTGGCTATCCTCACTNGAAAGGGTACAAACAGAGGGTCTGGGTATGTAAGCCAGCACTACCGAGTTTAGGGGATTGAGCCACAACGAAATTGTTGATTGATTGGCTATCCTCACTCGGAGGACCATCCCAGGAATCGTAGCTGGTGAACATCAGCCTGGTGAATTAGTCCCCGGTTCCTAGGCTCATCCCATTTATACCTGGGTGAACTAACACCACAAACACTAACAAGTTATTGGGATGATCCTCCGAGCAGGGGATGAATGGGTTCGTTCAGAAACGGGATACCATTCTCAACCTCTCGTGGAGCATATGGAATGCGATGAACGGGAGATTTGTTCATGGCCCTAGTTGCTGTGAAGAAGTAAAGTGTTGATGCTGCTTAATTTGGGAGCAAATAAAGATCACACATGTTTAATGTCTGGAATACTTATACCTACAATTTGGGTCATTTTTGGGGTGAATTTAGGCAAATAATATTCCATACATGGTCACTTGGGGATGGTCACATTGTTCCGTCCCCTTGGTGCTTTTAGATTCGTATCACTTGGGGCAGGCAATCCAATTTCTGGATGACGCTTCCATGAACCGATCGATAGATGATTGAGATACGACATCAAGTTTGTCTGAAAATAGGGCTAAACCCTAAACTTCAGGGTTTTGTAAGGTTAGATCATTTTAGGTTTTTCATTGCAAGTGCATGCAAATGTTGAAAAAAATAAGAACTATCATATTTTATTGGATTTTGAATGAATTTCATGGTTTGGTATCTTTCAAAAAGAATGCACAGTTTTCCCTGCGCATTGCCCATCTCCTTCTCCCAGCAACGGTAGGCGCTTGCGGAGCCGGAGATTTGGGAAGAAGATCAGCAACGCTACAACGTGGCTTGGAGGTCGGCGGAGGCACGGCCTGGTAGGGTGAGATCTTGGAGGGATTTGAAGCAGGAAGAATGGGGAGATTATCCAAAAGATCATCAGACATGGGGAACTAACATGAATTAATCCTTTCCCCCTAATACTAAACCCCCCCCCCCCCCGTTAATAATAAACACTTCAGGTAGTTTTTATTATTAGGGGGGTATTTATTATTAGGGGGACCCTAATAGTAAGCGCCAAACCTTAATACTAAAAACTATTTTTCTCGATTTCAAAATCAATTAAATCTCAATTTAAAACNACCCTAATAGTAAGCGCCAAACCTTAATACTAAAAACTATTTTTCTCGATTTCAAAATCAATTAAATCTCAATTTAAAACGCAATTAATACGTTGCAAATAATTGGATTTCGAAGCGGATCCCTACTAGTAAGCGCCAAACCTTAATATTAAAAACTATTTTTCTCGATTTCAAAATCAATTAAATCTCAATTTAAAACGCAATTAATACGTTGCAAAAAATTGGNGATCCCTAATAGTAAGCGCCAGACCTTAATATTAAAAACTACTTGGATTCAGGGGACCCTAATAATAAACACCCCGGGGTTGACTAGTTTTTATTATTATAGGGGGTAAAACCAACAAATTGTAGATTTATTTTTAATTGGTTTTCTAAAGGGGCTCAATTAAAAGTCAAATTGGCCAAGCACAAATTTTCCAAAATTGGAGATGGACCCTAGTTTTTTTTATTTGGGGGGGGGGTTTAGTAATAGGGGGAAGGGATTAATTATCAAGGATTATCCCAAAAATCATTGAACATGGGGAATTCACTATCGATTTTGGGAAAGATTGGCCGAACATGGTGATTTAACCAACAAAAAATTGGATTCAACCACCAAACAGTTGGTGGTATAATGGGGGGGGTTATGTCATGAACATATAACGAACTCATTGCGACCTGACTGGAAATTATGGTTAGTAGATGTTAGTAGGTGGATTATGTCTACCAAAGGCCTTCTTTTGAATTGGTGAATTATAGTTTATTCACAGAACAGTTTTACCCCTAAAAACAGAGATTAAGCTGACCATAATCATATAATCAAGGTATTATAGTATTGGGAGGGATACCTGGATGTCTGGGAATTTTCATTCGCATAGACATGAGTCTAAGGAGATTATAGATTAGAGTTTACTAAAGATACTGCAGTCTCAATTACTTGGAAGGGAAGGATATTTGTTAAAAGCAGATGGGTTTTCCCAGCTATAAACCCCACATTTACATGGGATCTCCACATGGGCTTCCCATGTCTTCCAATAGGATTTCCCAACGGCCCATGTTTGATTGAAGGCTGCGCATCGATGCGCAGCTTCTTCCCAGTCTTCCTGGACATCTGCCTCGTTCCTTGGCGTTTCCTGTACTCAGGGGCCATTTCAGGAACCGATTTTTTTGTAGGTACCTACTATAGATAAGGTCTATGTAAGGGCTAAATTAAATGGGCTGTACCGGTATACCCCCAAGTTCTATGGCTTTATATGGTACAGTACCTCCAGTTGAGGTTTCTGAAATGGTCATTGTTGTACAGAAATGGTGCTCTAGCCACAAAAAAAGAGCATGATAATCCTAACCTACAATTCAAGGCTGGCTGCTTCAAACATCTTTGCTCTTAAACAGGCTGCGATTTACCAACCATGAACAGTAGAATACCACCTACCAGCTTTGTTAAAACATGCTGTGTTACATTGTGTTACCCTCGTTGAGATGATCATGTTTTTTTCGCTAATGTGCCCGAATATTTCAAAGATGAATCGACATGTTACGCCATGTTTGGAAGTCTACTGGTACCTCTCCATTGAAATGGCGAGATTTCGTTGTTGTGACCGGGACAGATTCACATTTGAGACGTTTTGGATTTGCCATCGCTGCGGAAGGCGGTATTTTTTTCTTCCCCAAAAAAGTCCAATCCCATTTTTGGAGCCGTGCCGCAGGTTGCTCTATGCTTTCTTTGAGTTCTTCTCTGAACGTCCGGAGCTACAGATTGGGAAGTTGAGAGTGATGGATGGGCAAGTGATACCGAACCATGGCCGAGGTGACCGCAACTGATGGTTGGGGATGGGAGAATCATCTCAAAAAGTGTTTATCC
>BGPT01004244.1:0-17033 GCA_003297045.1 Symbiodinium sp. clade C Y103
GGGGGATTTTAAACCCTTCTTATGAATAAGAGCAAGTTCCCCTTAATTTCCCTATTAATTGAAGATCTGCAATGAATCTAATAGTTTGGGGGGGGGCGGGGGATTTTAAACCCTTCTTATGAATAAGAGCAAGTTCCCCTTAATTTCCCTATTAATTGAAGATCTGCAATGAATCTAATAGTTTGGGGGGGGGGCGGGGGATTTTAAACCCTTCTTATGAATAAGAGCAAGTTCCTCTTAATTTCCCTATTAATTGAAGATCTGCAATGAATCTAATAGTTTGGTGGGGGCGGAGGATTGAAACCCTTCTGATGTAGTCGAGCGTCTGGGCCGTGACCCTGGGATGCTCAGTCCATGTAGTGCTTTCTAAAGCTGTGAGGCTTTTGGAGTCCAAGGTTTTTTTGACCTGTTTTATAAATGACTGGGGCAACTTGGTCCACTCCATGGTGCTGCGTCACATATCAAGATAAGAAGAGTGGTGGGCGGAGCGCACGTGCTGNGTTTTATAAATGACTGGGGCAACTTGGTCCACTCCATGGTGCTGCGTCACATATCAAGATAAGAAGAGTGGTGGGCGGAGCGCACGTGCTGCGGGTATAATTAGTTCCGTCACTGTAGTGAGACAAGCCTACGATACAGTGCCATCGGCAATGATTCGGGTGCATCTTTGGGGGCTATGTGTGGCCAATGTTCGGCTATTGGGATTCTATTTATTTCTGCTCCTGTTGGGCCATTTGTTGTGTCATCTGGGGTTGCATCGGGGGTTCCATGAGGTCTCTGTGAGTTCCAACGAAGCTCAACGGAAAAACTTTTTTTTTGGGCTTCGTTTCGGAGCCATGTTGGGGCCATGTTGGGCCCAGGTCATTTTGTGGGCTATATGGGGTTCCATGGAGGTCTCTTGGGGTGAAAAAATATCCCAACCGAGAACTTTTCGGTTGGGATACTTTTTTTTTGGCAATTTTGAGGGCTATGTGGGGTCAATGTTGGGCCATATGGGGTCCATGTTGGGCCCATGTTGGGCTCTTGAGGGCCATGTTGGGGCCATGTTGGGCCTATGTTGAGCCTATGTTGAGCCAGGAACAGCGCACTCCTTTTGGGCCTTGGCGCTAGCCCAAAAGGAGTGCGCTGTTTTCGGGTCATGTTGGGCCATCTTGAGCCTATGTTGGGGGTCATGTTGGGAATGTTGGGGCCATGTTGGGCCTATGTTGGACTATGTTGGGCCTATGTTGAACCTATGTTGGGCTCTTTGGAGCCATGTTGGGGCCATGTTGGGCCTATGTTGGGCTAAGAACGGCGTGTTCCTTTTGGCCTTGAAACAAGGCCAAAAGGAACACGCCTTTTTGGGGTCATGTCGGGGCCACGTTGGGCTTATGTTGGACCTATGTTGGGCCTATGTTGATCCATGGTTGGGCTCTTGCTGGTCTAAATCAGGGGGGCTCCTTGCAGCATTGACTCAGAAGGAGCCTATGGTTTTGGGGCCATGCTGGGGGTGGTGGTGGACTGCCAGGAAACCCACACTCGTTCCATACGTCCGGAACACCGCGGAACGTTCCATACCCCATTTGGACTTGCAGCCATATGGTGGATATTGGTGGATGGTGGACCCTTTTGCTATAGTACGATCATCTCCCCAAGGTAAAACACCGAGATGACGCCCAATGAGACCAACAGGGTGCTTAGTACATAGTGGACGATACAAATCTGAGCTTCGATCAGGTGACAAAGGTGAAAACGGATTAAAACTGAAAAGCTGTTGGAACACGTTTTTTGGGTAAATTTGTTAAGGAAAAAAGGAATGCGCCGTTTTAGGGTCATGTTGGGGCCATGTTGGGCCTATGTTGCATCTGGGGCCATGTTGGGCCTATGTTCGGCCCATGTTGGGCCTATGTTAATGTTGGGTCTCAAGACAGGTCTTGTTGTTCATCATGAGCCCCTTGAACGTCGCCATTTGAACCCAGACATAAGAAATCCCTACGTCTGGGTTCAAATGGGGGTCCTAAGAGGGATCTTTTGGTCCCGTATCCCGCCCTTGGTCGAAACATAGAGTGAGTCTATTGGTGGGGCATCATGGGGTGCTTGGACGTCGCCATTTGAACCCAGACAGGTCCCGAGAGGGTATTTTTGTGGTTCCGAAAATTGCCCTTAGTTGAAACATAGAGTTTATGTTGGGGAATCATGAGCCCCTTGGACATCGCCATTTGAACCTAGACCACTAGATTACACAAGGAATCCTAACGTCTGGATTGAAATGGAGGTCCTAAGAGGGGTCCTTGGAACCTATGTTGGTGCGGTATCCCGGCTGTTGCAACATAGACTAGAATTGAGTTTATTTTGAGCCTATGATTGAGACCATTGGGCCATGTTGGCAGAGCCTGTTGCGCTTTTGGGGCCATGTTGAGACTATGTTGAGGCATCTGGGGCCATGTTGCGCTTCTGTTAGGCTATTTGTTGGGTCATCTGAGGTTCCATGGGGGTTCCATGCAGTTTCCATGGAGGTTCCTGGGAAGGAAAAAATGTTCAAACAACTGGATGGTATGTTGACGTTTCTTTGGTGCTATTTGAGCCCATGTTGGGCGTTTTGGGGACCGTGTTAGACCAAGTGCTGTTGGGCTATGTTGGACCAAATACATGCTGTTTTTAAAGATGTTAGAAGCATCAACATGTTAGTTTGTTCTTTTGGTCTCATGACAGATGTGCAGTCTTAGCACATCATGGGGACTCGCATGGTTTTCGATCAATCAGCCCAGGACAAATCGGGCCCCTTTGAGATCAAGGAGAAAGATGGTTGCAGGGGCATTGCTTGTAAGATCAGCGCTTTGTATTTGGTCACTGAGAAGCATGGCATTTCGGTTCCGAAGTGAGGGTGGCAAACAATTACCGAAAACCCAACACACGGGTTTGAATTTTGGTATATGGAAGGTGTCGTGTGTCAAGTCATATTGTAATTTGGGTGAAGCAGGTTCAAAGAACCAAGAAAATTATTTTGCGAGCAGCTTCATGTCACTTTGACTCAGCATTGGCCGGCATCATACTTTGCTCACAGTGGCAGCCCGGAGGTTAAAAGAGCAACGTTGCGGACCTTCTCCGCTGCACCGGCAAGCGTTGAAGCAATTTCGAATCCTTCGAGTGAGTGTCCCACTCTTGGTTTGTTCCTTGAACTCTCATCACAAGCCTTGTGAGGTGTCCGGAAATAAACTTTTTCCCTTGTCACTTGTAACATATTGAATTTTGGATTCCGGCAGGACTTCGTTACGCTGTGGATTGTGGACCGTTGCAGCCTGAGTCATCGAGCTATTTTCTCATGAGTTTTGGGCTTTCGCCATTGAAACGGGTTTTGAAAGTTTGCGCAAATTAGATCTTCGCACAATGTCTGTGGGGAACCAAGTCAAGTCAAGCAATGAGGTCTTAAAACGCAACGTAGTCCAGGAAAATTGTGTCGAATCTTTCCCAAGACACTTGTCACAGAACTATGCAATCTCAATGTCTTGGTTTGTCACTGAAGGCATGTTTGTTATTTATGGCGGTGAGTCATTTTCAGCTCGAAATCCGAATCTTTCCATACATCGAATCAATGATGGACTTCAACGACCGGGGCCTTCAGGTGCTTCTGACATCGGTCATCCTGACTTTTATGGCCAGTGGTCCCGGTGACTCAGCTGCGGAGCGCATCGAGTCCGTTCGGGAAAGCATTCGCAGCATCCTGACGGTCACCGGTGTCCGACGATCCATGGGATCGTTGACTTTAGTTTGGAAGGCGATCACTTCGGCAAAAGTGGCGCGTGATCGGCGGCAAACTGCAGACAACTTCACCTTTGTCGAGTCACCCATCGCATCAGCAGCCCCGAATCGGTATTGCTATCAGCTGTCGCACTTGGTATCCCAGCCTTGGGTTTCACATTTCGCCCAGGAGCTTGAATCTGATGTTGATACCCTTCGTGATGTGTTGGAGGCTATCCCACCGGCGCAACTTGAGTTACGCGAGTGGGTCGATGATGCTTGCCTGATTCTTGGAGATGCTTTTGATATGATTGAGTGCCACAAAAAGTGACATTCTTCCGCTTCATCGCAGTACACCGTGCATCGGTTTTGTAAAGCAGCAGGGTTCGAAGCATGGCCGGAGAAAAGAAACATGTTACGTTTTTTGACAGCTTCGCAAGCTACTTTTAATGTCACAGTTCAGAATCGAATCCAGCTTCAACTTTGCTGGGTTGAGATGATTTGAATCAAAGCATTTTGCCAGTCAGTTTTGAAGTCATGTATTTGAACATGGGCAGCATGATTCAATGACGTCTTTCAAATGTATTTCTATTTCCTCACCTGCTGGGTGGGGGTCTCTAGATTTTAATAAACAGTTCTCTACCTTCTACATCTTCTACTCCCTTCTCTCCGTCTCCTTCCTTCCCCTGTCCCGCTTCCTTCAAATTATTCCGCAACATCGCAAAGTAACCCTCCCGGATCCGCCCAGATCATCAATCAATCAATTCAAAATCAGACCTACCTGAGGCCTTCATAATTTGATTCCATGGTGGCCATAATCATAATAAGGACCCTTAAGGCCACCACCCCTTAAGCCTACCCCCATAATTTCGATAGTAAGGCAGTCCATGGTGGCCATAAGGACCCTTAATCTTAAGGCCGCCACCCCCTAAGCCTCCCCAATGGATACTGCAAAACTCTAGACAAACCTTTTACTTTGCACCACGTTTTGCCAACTGCAGAATGCCTGATTGCACTACGGAAACTAAATCCTAGATGGCTGATCCACACACAATTTGGATAAGACAACAAGGTGCAATACATTGAATATCAATCAGCATCATTTTCAGCCCAAATGTTTCCAAGACATCCCACGCCCCTTGAGTTCAAACCAATAAAATGATTTTATTTCATTTGCCGAAAGAAGAACCTATGTTACATGTGTAGGACCCAACCTTTGTGATATCAGACCAAACTACAATAAAATCTACTTATTATATAAAAACATCTATATTATATAATATATATATATAATAGATATGTTTATCTATCTCTCTCCCCCTTTCTCTCCCCCTCTCTTTCTCTCCCCTTTTCTCACTTTCTCTCCCCCTCTCTCTCTCTCTAATATATATATATATATATATACCCATGATATATATTTCCGGATGGTTGCCAGAAACAACGGTTCCTGTATGTGTAACGGTGGGGATCACCTGAAGAAAGAAATTTCAGAAAATCACCGAGACAGAGACAACATGATCAAGTCTTGACCTCTGGATGCTGACCGGTTGATACTTTCATTTTTGCAGGGAGAGTCTAGGAGGTTGCAATGTGGAACTGCCCTTACTCGTGATGTTCCTGTGACAGCATTGGGATCAAATTAAAGTTCGTGCAGTGCAGTTTGGTGTGACCGTGGAACACGCACCGACATCATGGCCATGTCTCGTGTTCGCTCATCAGCGGCAGCGAATAAGAGGCAACGGCTTCTGACCAATCCTTTGATGAATCCTCTCATGGCTATGGGGATGAACCCCGGAATGCATCCAATGTTTGGGACCATGTTGAACCCTGCGATGGCAGCACTGAATCAACCTCTCGACTTGGACGAATCAGATTCGGAGAATGCAATTGTTGCCCCGGCCAATGCCAGTGGCAGTGCCGCAGCTTCTCACGCTGTGCCCGATGGACGTCCAGCTTCGGGAGGTGATGCAGCAGAGGTAGACCCAGCAGCTGCAGCTGCAGCCAATGCTTTGCGAGATCTGGCAGTGCACCGTGCTGCTCTCTATGATCATCGTGGACGTGAGGACCAGAGGATCAATCGTTCAACCTCTACAATTCGATCCCTGCCGAGGGTCGGGCGTCCTGACGTTTGGATTGATATCCCGAAGACTGCAAGTAATTGTTGCAACTTATAATGCACGATTGAAGTCAGGAATTGTAGTTTCCACACGCATTGAAAAATATATACATCCAACAACAATTCAATTCATATAGTTTTGTTGGCAACTTAGTGGTGGTGTAGGCTGGAACAGGTTATGAGTTTGGTTTAGTTTGTCTAAAATGTAGCAGGCGCTTTTCAGACTTTCTGGATGGCCGGGGCATTCATAGACATGTTGCTAAATCTTTGTTTTCATCCTGAACCCTGACAGATTCGCTTGGGAGAATTGCTGGAGGCGATCGATCATGACTTAGATGCTGCTACCACATCTGACCTCAGCACCCATGCCTGTGTTCAACTTGTGTGGCTGACAACGAGGCAGAAGCCATCAGTGAGTGTGAGTTCTTTGCGTGTGGGTTGGTACACAGAGTTGAACACCATTTGCAGGAACAAATATATCAAGATGTTGAGCCAACCCAACAACGGCTTGGCCGCAGCCATGGAGCAGATCAAAGCGGAGCCAGCTTTGGATGATGGCTTCATTGTTGCAGTCGTCCGCACCCAGGGATGGAGTGACTTGTGGATGGCCAGGGCCAAAGCCAAAGGAGTTCCACCTGCGCCCCGCTGGACAGCGCATCATTGTGGATTACCAGGCCCAAAGGCTGGCTCAGTGACCCCGGTTCCTGAGATGCTGGCCCCGGTTGCCAAAGCCCATGAGGTGGCCAACGAAGTTCCAGCTTCGAAGGCGTCCCCAGTGATTCCTGCAAAGGCATCCCCTCCAGCTGTGCCAACTTTGGTTGTGGCTCCGCCTGCGCCAGCCGCTTCTGGGTCTTCAGGAGTGGCTTTGGTCCATGACTTGCCGTCGGGGCCAAGTGTTGCACCCCCAGTTCCCAAGCTTGGTGGTGTGCCACGTTTGGCTGTGCCTTCAGAGTTCCGGGACAGTGAGCACGATGACGCTGAGATGGACGGCGAGCCCGTGACTCATGGAGGCAATGAGGCGCCCGAGAATTCTGACACAGGAGTGGGTGCAGTGACCTCTGCGGAGGATGCAGATGCTGCGGAGGATGCAGCTCCTGCAGAGGATGCAGCTCCTGTGGAGGATGCAGCCACTGAAGGGGCTGCTGCTGAGGAGGCTTCGGAGAATGCTTCGGGGGCTGCAGAGTGTCCTGATGTGATTCGATGCATCATTTGCCACGAGAAGATTCAAAAAGACGGCCCAGAGGAGGTAATTGCTTTGGAGTGCTCGCATGTCTATCATTTGTCCTGCGTTGAGAAGTCCTGGAATATCGGTGGATGGCCCCGTGGATGGTGCCCTCGCAGGTGCCTGGACCACATTCTGGGCTTGACCGATTCGGGAGCGTCTCCAGTGCCGATGATGATGCCGCTGACAGAGCAGCTTGCTGAGCAGCCCGTAGGTGGTGATGCTTTTGCCCTGTAGAGAACTTTAGGTCTCAGATATATTACTCCTGCTGTGATGTTCCATCATTGCCACATATTTTGAACGCTGGAAAGCGGAGATGTTATTTCATACTTTGTCCAGAAACCAAATGGCTTGGGCCCACGTTCAAGTAATGTTGTGTTTTGTTTTGTTTCAAAATTTTGTTTTGGTATGTGGCTTGTCAAGGGAGTCCGGTCATGGGATCGGATGTTGTTATTAATTATGTGAGACCGACTTGTGTGTGGCCGGTGCTTGTGTGACAGTTAGAGCGTTGAAACACGTTCAACTATCTTTGGGCCTTTTCATACAACGTCGATGTTTCTGGGGTGCATATCAAGATTGCACATCTTCAAACGCAGTTTGAACTTTCTGAAAGCGGTGTGGAGAAAAAAAGGCCAGGAAGGCACGTTGCCTTACTTATCCCAGTTCCATGTCTTGACCAAACGTAGGTAGAAACTAAATTAGTCCAGTAATGAAACAAATTCAAAACAATCAGACCCGGCGTGATTTTCGTGAATTGGCAGTTGTCATGGACCGGCACTACCCATGTGCATCGCAATGTGGGTTTGCGGTTTAGAAGCGGCTCAGTGGTTGCAATCTCAATTTGAGTTTAGGGTTTAGGGTTCGATGCGGTCGTGCATGACGGGAGTGTGAATCAGTTTGCAGTCAAGTTGCAATCTCAATTTGAGTTTAGGGTTTAGGGTTCGATGCGGTCGTGCATGACGGGAGTGTGAATCAGTTTGCAGCAAGTTGCAATCTCAATTTGAGTTTAGGGTTTAGGGTTCGATGCGGTCGTGCATGACGGGAGTGTGAATCAGTTTGCAGTCTCAAGTCAATTGGAAAAAATGATGACGAGGCAAAATCGGCGCACATTTTTGCACATTTCTGCACATTTTTGCATATTTTGTGCAGATTGCAGTTGAAATGAATACCAAAAAAGTAACGAGATGAATTTCCGCACATTTCTGCACATTTCTGCATATTTTTGCACATTTCTGCATATTTCAGAACATTAGGTGCACATTAGTTGCACATTTTGTGCAATTAGCTTGCGAATGTTGCCATGGTGGATGCTATCTTTTGCATCTGGACATCGAGTCGGAGTACAGAAACGGACTAGCAAACGCCGTTCTCCACAGATGCAAGTGCCGCAACGGCCGCAAATGCAACCCGAGTCCAATCTGCCAGATTCAGATATGCAACAGCATCGAGCTGGGCTGGCTCAGGAAATCAAGGCCATTCTGGATGAAGAAAGACGTTTGGATAGATTGTTTGCTGAGTCCGGCCAGAAAATTACATTGGACTCCTTTCTGCAGGCTGAGCCTTTTCCTGTGGATTCATCTGGAAAGTTTGTCTTTCGTGATGTGGCTATGAAGGAGAGATTGTCCGGAGCTTTGGATGACTTTTTTGTCTACGATGCAGTGCGCAATCATGGCAGAGCCCAAGCAATATGGCCACTTCTGATCACAACAGCGTACCCATTCATGGAGGGATGGTCGTTAAAAGACATGATGTTGGCAATCATAGCCCGTACTTTGTCCAATCGTTGCAAAGGTCGGGCATGGCTTGATTGTGTGGAATACTTTGCCGGCCGGGGAGCACTGAGTAGGGAAGCTCTGCGTCAAGGTTTTCGTGTTTGTGCTTTGGACAAGGAGATCTCAGACCATCACGAAGTGCTTTCATCTTCGGAATCTTTACGACTTTGGTTTGCTGTTTTGTCTGCAACTCGGGCAGGTGCCCTGGTGTGGCACGGCACACCGTGCTCTAGCTTTTCGATCATGTGCAGGGCAGTTTCGAAGAGGAAACCAGAAAACAATTGGTTGGGCAATGAAGCCCTTGCCTTTGTTCGTGAAGGCAATTTGCTGGCTGACCTGTCAGCGCTGACGATCCTTCTTGCCTACCTGTGCGACTGTGATGAATGCTTGGAGCAATCTGGAACTTCTGTGATGGGTCAGACTCCCAGCCTTAGTGGACATCTTGCATACATTCAAGCAGTGAGGGCTGTTACGTATCATGCATGCTTTGGCTCCGCTTCCTTGAAGCCTTTGCAAGTCTGGAGCAGCAAGCGCATGATTCTTTCGTTGAATCGGAACAAGCCCCAGATGGCTGGATCTGGGGATGAGTTGGCTGTTCGCTCAGACAACGGTGCATTCACTGGAGACAAAACAAAACTTAGGGAGAGTGAGCATTACACACCCTTGTTTGCCAAAGCAATTCTTGAGGCCTGGACTTCCGGGCACAACTAATTCACGCAGTGATGCAATGATAATTCAATTAGCTTGGAGGTTTACGTGCTGTTGGTTTACTCATTTCCTGGTCTTCACTTACTAAATTCTTTTTCCGAAGATGCAATGTCATTCACACCAACGTTTTGGACATGACAAGGTTCAATGGTATTTACAATAGATGGTTGCACAATGACCAAGATATGTTTAGGCTGGAAAAAAAAGCAGTGAAGAACCTGCAGCGCGTAATGCAAAGTGTGAGATGTGGACCCGTCACATTTCAAAATGCGGCATGAAAAGGAGAGTCGTCGCAAATAGATTTATGATTTCAAAGCTTTTTGGCCTTTGAACCATCATCAACAGAAGCGAAAATTATTTCATTTCACTGCAGCATGTCTTCAAGAGTACTTTGCTGACATCAGGAATCTGACTTGGCAGTATAGCCATTGTGGCTGAAAGTTAAGGCACTTAGGCCAAGAACCAAAACTGTTGACAACTTTGTTTGCCGCCTTAGCAGGCCACAGACGGCCATGGCAACACCCCTTCATTTGGCGCCAATGCTGATCCATGAAGATGACAGCGAAATTGAATTTCAGAATCAGAATCAGAAGGTTGTTCTTGCTGATGAAGAGAACAGACATGCAAAGAGGCAACGTGCTGTGATGATGCTTCGGGTGAGATATGCCGATTTGATGCCCCCCATGGTGTTGGACGAAATACTTCCCGATCCTATGCAGCCCTCACCGAAAAGAGTTTGGGAGAAGAAGATGTTCACAGCTCGCCAAGAACTTTTGGATCTGGTGAGGATGGCTATCATGAGTGAATGAAACATTCACCTTGATGGCAGGTTCCTGCTTTCAAAGCATCGGTCACTACTATAATATAATTAGTTTTGGCGCTTTTCCATTGAAGGAATGTGCTTGCGAATGAGATTTAATTAAATCAGGTAGGCGTGTCCGTTCTGCTGCGTGTGAAAATTGTGATTGCATTTGCTAAGCTGAAACGCAACAAACCTTTGTAGACTTGACAAGCCAAGTGTACAACAAAAAGAGGCCAGCGGTCTGACCCAGTGTCCCATGGATAATAATCAAATTGTTTGGTGAAGAAATCGGCATGCGCTGAGGTCTTTCTGCGATCTCCGGATGATCTTTCAGTCAGTCAGTCAGCGACCCATTTTTGACACTGCACGTCCAGCTTCACTGACCGGAACAGCAAATTGTGTGCCCTCCATCCGGCAAGCTGATGGGTGTTAGCTTGTGACATATTTATTGCCAGCTATGCTCAAAGGTTCGATTCATGAATCGTTTTTTCCAAAGGCAAATTGCAAATCAATCATTGTCATATCATTCGTGCCTTTTAACTTTTTCGATTTCAAAGAAATGCAGGTACAACTTATCATAAGACAAAGACATTGCGTTTATCCATGGTTACATCTTTGGCAATTGCTTTGTGACATTCACATGTCACACTGTCACACAGCGCTGGCCGTCATTGCCCCATGGTTCAGCTGCTACATGAGAACTGCCAGCAGCTGACCGTGGATGCAGATGGATGCTTGTTGTCTAAATCGGTTTACTTGGTCCATGCTCCCGAAGAGGATCTTTTCTGGGCCTTAGACTATCTACATGACAGGCTGAAACAGTGGGGGGAAAAGCGAACCCTGTACAAGTGGCGGACTTTTTTTGCCGAATCTATTGAAAAGTGTGTTTTGGTTTCACGGTCCTTTGTGTGCCATCTGCATTTTAGTGGCCGTGATTTGCCGCCTTCTTTCTTGGATGACAACGTTGCCTCCTCCACAGCTGTTCTCACTTACTTTTTCACAGTCATGGAATCTGGAAGAAAGGACGACATGGTCCAGCAGGTGTTCCAGCTACTTTGCCGAATTTGCAATCGGGTCTGTGAGACATTTTGTCATGACAGCCCAGGGTACAAGGTGGATCTCATATTGGATGATTCCTCCAGCTTGGAAGTATGCGCACAGTCCGGTTTGGTCAGCGGTCTGCGAGATTTTGTTGCTTCAAGACATAGGACGGCCTGGCAAGCTTGGGTCAAGCTGTGGGCGGATATGTTTTCTGCTGAAGTCTTGAGTGTTGATATGGTTGGTGATCCCTTGATGCTGCCATTGAAAGACGTCTTGCACTTTGCTTTTGCAGCCGCCCGCTTTCAACGGAAGCAAAACGGCAAAGCTTGGAATCATGAATCTCCTTCAGGCGCTGCTTTGATTTTACTTCAGCGGGGCATCATCAAGTTTTTGTCCCAGGGTTTGTTTCTGTACGTCATTGGCCAGTATCAGTGCGAACATGATGTAACAAAAGCCGTTCCTTCAAGGCAGAAAGGCGGAAGCGGCAAGGTCGCAATGTCTGTGGATGCAATCTGGGATTTGTTAGAGCACGCAGGTTCTACAGGTGTATCGGCCAGAGAGGCGCTTAAGGTGATTGGGCCCGGATCCAGACTCTCTCAGGCAGGCGGTTGTCATGAGAACAGTGTTGACCCGTGGGTTCGGCGCCGCCAAATAACAGTGTCTGTGGGGCGAACCATTTCAATTTGTGTGCCGATGGCAGTACCCACTCTGGAAAGGATGTGCTGGTATCTGTGGTCTGGTGCCATCAGAACAGGGCAGCTGTTTTGCCAGCTATTCAAGCGCTCCTTCCCTGCGATGCAGTTTGTCCTGCGGAGTTGGACCTGACAAGCTTGGTTGAGGAACTCGCCAAGGACTTGATGACTCAACCGGCACAGTGGGGCAAGCAACTCATACTCACCCTATGATTTTTTGAGGTCAGCTGGTCGCTGTGCCAGTTGGTCAAAAATGAAGGTTGCGAAAATAAGGCGTTTGGAATTTATAATCGGATGTGTTGGGAGCTGAGGATTGGTTGAATCGGGTGGGGTGGGGGGGGATGTTAACGTTCTTCTAAGATGTATCATCTCCGCAGTGGATGCTACGTTGTCGATCTCGGGGTTGGGGTGGGGGGGGATGTTCTTGTAAGATAAAGTGTGTTGAAGATGTGGGGGTTGGTGTTGGGGGGTGTTACCGTTCTTGCAAGGTGTATCATGTCCGCAGTGGATGCCACGTTAATTGAAGATCTCGGGGTTGGGGTGGGTGGGATGTTAATGTTCTTGCAAGATGTATCATTGATGTCTGCAGTGGATGCTACGTTGAAGATCTCAGGGTTGGGGTGGGGGGGATGTTACCGTTATTGTATGTATCATGTCCGCAGTGGATGCTACGTTAAAGATCTCGGGGTTGAGGTGGGGGGGATGTTAACGTTCTTGTAATAAGATGTATCATGTCTGCAGTGGATGCTACGTCATTGAAGATCTGTCTTGGGGTTGGGGTGGGGGGGGGTGCTAACGTTCTTGTAAGATTCATCTCCGTAGTGGATGCTACGTTGAAGATCTCGGGATTGGGGTGCGGAAGGGGGGATGTTAACTGGTAAGTAAGATGTAATTGAATCATGTCTGCAGTGGATGCTACGTTGAAGATCTCGGAGTTGGGGTGGGGGTGGGCGGGATGTTAACATTCTTGTAAGACCAGTGGCAATGCTCCATAATAAAGGAACAACCAGTCTAAAGAAAACGATGCTCATGGGCGTATAGCTGGGCTTGGTTCACAACGTCGCCTTGAATGCTTCTTTCGAAGCTTGCTTGCCAAAGGCACTTTGGACGTAATTAATGTTTCAAGACAAGGATGGAAAAAAATGTGAGGGATGCGCTTTGTCAAAGATGAGTGTGCTTCAACGAAATTCTCACAGGACAAAAACTTGCGACTCCCAATTTAGTTTTTAGCCTTTTTTCTCCAAAATTGCATCACCGCGCAGGCGACAAGCAAAATTTTTGCTTTTGAGTCACACACTTGCCAATAAAAAATTGATGCGCAAAGTCACCTCACATTTTCACGTGTCCCCCAAATATCCGCCCACGAATATCAACATAACTTTCAGCCAGCCCAAACCTACAAAAGACATCCCAACGCTCCGGTTAAAACCAATCCAATGATTTTACTTCATTTGCCGCAAAAAGAACCTACATGTGTAGGACCCAAACATTGTCATATCAGACCTAAACGCAATGAAATCTACTTAATAATGAAGCCAGCCCTTCCATCACGACATTCTTGACCAAACCATTCTGCAGGAGAACAAGCTGCAGAGAGTTGCTGCCTATCGACAGTTGCAAGCCATTTCCCACCAACTCAGTGAGCTGACAAATGGTGGATATACGTTGGATTCCTTTCAAATGCCTCCTGACATCCGGATTGGTCCGGTGGGCGCTGGTGAAACAAGATTTACACGCTTGGATGCTGAAACTGGCCAATGTCGAGCATTTGTTCGCAACTTGCAAGGCGAAGACAAATATTTGCTTCCCATGGAATCTGACCGATGGTGGTGCAAGGTACCCTTGCTTGTTCTTCAATTGGATCAAAGCAAAGTTGGTGCCGCAGGGGCTGCGTTCCAGGGCCATGCTTGAGTCATATTTCGATTTTGCGTAGTTGGAAATGTAGATAAGCGGTGCTATTTCTTTTCAGGACATGCCTGCTTGCTGTATGTTTTTTTTCGTTTGTGTTTTTTCGTTTGTGTGTCGGATATTGAATCAAGGTTTGCAATTCACAAGCTTGGTTCAGCTGTGCAGACCAGATGGGATGTCTTTCACAGGGCGGTGAACGACGTCAAGGCGTCCCTGACCAAAGCATGTCGGGGAGTTTTTTTTGCAAGCGCAGCTCCATAGCAGTTACTTGTGGTCGCTTGCCTACAGGCCCTTCGGCAGTGGGGCTTATCAGGAGCACAAGTCAAGGCTTTTGGAGGTCATGTTGAAAACTGAAAGCGCTGCTACGTGTACATTGTTCCAAGACGTGTGGCAGGAGATACGTCTTGATTTGAACCTGGACCCAAATTCAACTTGCGAACAAGTTTGGGATGCGCTTGCCGAGTGCAAAACTTTGACCACCAAAGGCACACTCCCGAAACTGAGCCGATGGTTCAGTTGGAATGACAGTTGTGAAGACCAATTGGCAGAATTTCGAGTTCTCAAGCTCGTGCTTTCATACCACTATCGGGATACCAAACTTGACCCAGATTTGGCTGAGGAGCAGCGGGCCATGGCTTCAATTGTTAATGATTCGAAAAAGGGCGGTGATGCCCAGCAGATTCGCCGTGACTTTTCCAAGCTCAAGGAGACTCTGGGCGGCGGACCGAAGCTGGCCTATTATTGCATGACAGAAAAATTATGGTTTCATTGTGCGATTGTGCAGTTGTGTACACGACCTATTTGGACATGGTATTCCAATTCGGTGAAGCAGTGCAAGTCGCCTGATGATTCCTTGGCTTTGGCAATTAGCCTTCAAAACGATTGGGCGTCGGATCCCCATCTGCAGGAGCTGGCCAACATTCCCACTTCGAAAGACCCAATGCTTGTGAGGCTGACCTTCCATCTTCTACGGAAACGTTGCTCTTCGTTTTCCAAGCACAGCTTTCCACCCGAGTGCTATGCTCAAGTTTTTTCTGAAAATCACCTTTGCCGTGAGGCTGGCTTAGTAATAATCCGGAGTGGCTGCCGTGTTGTGCGACCGTCCATAGACTTTCCCCGATTTGCTGCTGTTTCTTCATTGGCCGGTTCCTTCTAAATTTTCAAATCGAATCACGTTGCCACAGCAATTTAATTTGGTCAAGCAGGCATTTATCGTCATCTATTAATCATTCTAGATTAGAGAAAATTGAATAGTTCACAGCGGCTGAGATTCTTGTTCCCCACCTGCCGGGTGAAGGTCTCTTGACTAGATTTCAACAAAGACATGCATCCCTTCCTTCCTTGTCCTTCCTTGTCCTTCCTTGTCCTTCCTTGTCCTTCCTTCCTCCCTTCCCCCCTTCCTCCCCTTCCTCCCCCTCCTCCCATCCTCCCTTCCTCCCTTCCTTCCGAGTCACTTGCTCCCTTCCTTCCTTGTCCTTCCTTGTCCTTCCTTGTCATTCCTTGTCCTTCCTTCCTTCCTTCCTTGTCCTTCCTTGTCCTTCCTTGTCCTTCCTTGTCCTTCCTTGTCCTTCCTTGTCCTTCCTTGTCCTTCCTTGTCCTTCCTTCCTTCCCTTGTCCTTCCTTGTCCTTCCTTGTCCTTCCTTGTCCTTCCTTCCTTCCTTCCTTCCTTCCCTCCCTCCCCCCTTCCTTCCTTCCTTCCTTCCTTCCTTCCTTCACCCCTTCCAACTTGTCCTTGCTTCTTTTTTTCTCATCTTGCTAGCCTGCCAGCCCTGGATCTTGTGTGCCACCCTAGCCCCATATCCCGTGGACCCGAACCCTATATCCCGAACGCCGGTGGCTGTGGTCTGGGCCCGGACCCGAGATCATGCCAGAGAGAATGTCAGATAGGAATGACAGCAAGAGAATGTTGGAATATCAGAACAAAGATGCCCACCCCCTAGAGGGGGGGACCCCGTCCAACTGAAATATTTCAGGTGGCACCCCCTCCCACCGCGACGGTTTTCCACAGTGTGCGGGTCAGCTGTCGGAGCCATTTTGCATCTTGGAGCTCCTGGGACGGATAAGGTAATTGTAGTTATAAAACGGTTTTGCATGGCTGCGGGCTGCGGGGGGAGCGGTTGAGGTTATGGAGCCATGGATGTTACCATGGTTGTAAAAGTATCGTAAATCGTAAATGTTTGGAAACACCCATGGGGAATATAATGAGATGTATAGTGGGGATATGATGGGATACTTGTACAACCAAAGGTTCAAGGAAGGGGACATGGTNGTAAATGTTTGGAAACACCCATGGGGAATATAATGAGATGTATAGTGGGGATATGATGGGATACTTGTACAACCAAAGGTTCAAGGAAGGGGACATGGTTTCATGTGAATTCGAGGAAGGGGACCATTTATGAGAATTCACGGGGATGAAAAACCAATGGGGATATGGTTTCATGTGAATTCATGGGGTTTATCACTGAGGATGTACGNAAAAACCAATGGGGATATGGTTTCATGTGAATTCATGGGGTTTATCACTGAGGATGTACGATGTTGTTGTAGAATATCCATTAATATCTTAATATATATGGGGATATCACCGGATATAACACCTACAGACACATACTCAAATCATCACAAATCTAGTTCCCTTCGGTGTCATCAAACAGGGCTGACTTGGAAATCGTAGAACAAAATCGGCATTAGATTGGACAATCGCCAACAAACAATCTGGCAGACCTTGTGGTTGGGTATAATGGTTAGGTATAAAACACATATTAGGGATCAAATGTAGTATCTGGTACACCTTATGGGGATTATTTAGCACCTGCATACGTCAATGCACCAATCAACTGGCCTGATTTCCATGCTAGCAGGTTCCATTTTACATTGGCAATTCCAACGGCTATACCTAGGCCCAATTCTCAAACCAACTTCGTCCAATTTCAAACACTTCAACTTCACTCACAGAAGAAGACATAAGCGCGGGAAGGCACTTGCAAAACCTTGAGGTCCATAATGCAATAAGCGGATGCTTGTTTTTTCTGCTTTGTCGCACAGGTTTCAA
>BGPT01004245.1:1845-16044 GCA_003297045.1 Symbiodinium sp. clade C Y103
CCATTCCTCCTTCAGCTCCTTGGCAGGGGCGTCTTCCCTTCCAGTCCTCCTGGGGGTCTTCACCACCTCCAGCTGAGTCCCAAGGAACTCTCCTCCTCGCTGCCTCGTCTTGGCCGAGTCTTCGTCTTCTATGGCCTTCTGGCCTCTGTCTTCTGGCTTCTTGTCCTCCAGGGCTTTTCTGTCTCCACCCCTTAGGACTTCTACTTCTTCCTCATCAACCTCAGCTTCTCCTGAGGTCCTTCTTCTCCTCTCCATCATGGCGTGCTTTGGGCTCATAACCTGGTGATCCCTCTGACCACCAGGCAGCCGCCACCTCTCCCCGCGCGCCCCAGCAACCTCAGGTTTTTCGAGGGGCCTTAGTCGTTTGGTCTGCCCTTANCCCTTAGTCTCCAGGGCTTGATTTCAAGTGGCTGTGGTGACCACCTGAGTGAAAACTGTGACATGTGGGAATGCTACAACTGGACATGGGGAATCTGCAATATCAAAAGATTCAAACGGCCGTGTCGGAAAAGCATCTCTGGAGAAACGGCGAGAACTCTGCGCTTTTTGAATCTGCGCTGGAGTTCGACCACGAATCTGCAGCCTCTGGAAAAAACCAAGTGAAAGTGGCAACTTCTATCGTGAAGCCTTAAGCTCTTCCAAATGCATATTGTAATATCTTCTCCAACCACCCGTCCTTGCTTTTGCTTGAGTCACTCTGGAGTCGTTCTTTTCGTTTGTGGAGTGTTCCGGTACTCGTAACAACTCAGACGATGCCAAGTCTCGAAACCAAGATGCAGGCACCCTATCTTCCCGATGGTCAAGCAAAGCCGTCTCCTCAGTGGAAGAAGCATGAGGCGGCTGCTGGGAGTTGACCGTGCCAGAATTCACCAGACCACCGCGTTCTGTGCTTCAAACTTTTTGTGCCATCTGAGGAACGAACTCCACATACAGTGATGAACTGAGCTGACAAGTTTCTTGAAAAGCATATCCCCGTAAGTCCAAAGAATCACGGCAACGGCCTCAAGACTTTGCTGACTTGTTTGGTCAGGTCAAGGCTATATAGTAGCTCCAACCGGCTTGAAAAATAGTGAATTTGGATACTCATAGCTCCAAAAAAAACATCATTGCTCCCTCCGAACATCCCAGATAGATTTTCACAGAATATAAAAAGTCTATGCCACTGAGGTGCCTGGGACTTGCTCAGGTGGGGAAAAAACAGGACATAATGGGACGCTTTTTGGGTTTGTCCAAAAATTGGGGGGGATTTATACCCAGACCCAGACTATGGCTATTTAAGGGGAGACAGTTGAACCATGATGATCAACCCTGTGATTTTGAGTTTATTTTCAGATAACTTCGGATTGATCAAAACAGGGAAAGCAGCTCTCAAGAACCGACTCGTCCTGACACAGAGCCACGCTTTTTGCATCGTTTGGCGACATGTTCAACTTCCCACACCAAGAATCAGGCAATTCAGGACCATCAGAGTCGTTCAGACCATGGGTTTGTGGAAAATGAAGGTAGTTATTCCAGGTTATCCCATGCTTGATAATCATGTTCATCCAGAAATCATGTTGAAGCATGGGGCATTTTGTTGGTAAATTTCCGCGTCAACGAGATGATGTTTGGCCAGGTGCCGTCTCTTCAACCTGTTCAAGCTGTGAGGCACCTTGGTAAATGTACCATTTTGCAGATTTTGAACACCATTTGAATTGGATTTGGAAACTGATCCCATTGATGGTTGGGTCGTTGAAAATAAAGAGCTTCACCTTGACCTCTGCATTTGAATCAGTTTTAGAATGTCAAAGTCAAAAGCCTTCAAACCAGCCAGAAACGAGCCTGAAACCGGTTTGAAACCACTCTTCAACCAGCTTGGAGCCAGCCTGAAACCAGTTTGAAACCAGCTTGGAACCACTCTGAAGCCATTTTTTGGTTGTTGCAATCACCATTTTTGCGTTTCGCTCCCTGCCAGAACCGCCCTGGAGCATCCACGGGCGTACGAGTGGCCGTGCGAATCCGACCTCTGGTGGCACGGGAGGCGCAATGGGCGCCAGTTATAACCAGGACCATGGAGGGTATCACTGGATTTTTAAGGAGAAAAAAAAACCAGATACAACTGGGTGATATATATATATATATTATATATATATTATATATATATATATTATATATATATATTATATATATATTATATATATATATATATTATATATATATATATTATATATATATATATTATATATATATATTATATATATATATATTATATTATATATATATATTATATATATATATATATTATATACTCGTATATATATATATTACTGTTTCATTTTCAGAACTCCAGTTGAGTGTTATATGGAGGTTTCTCAAAAATGGGGGATCCCCAAAACCATGGAATTCAATGCTAAATGGTCCAATTTTGGATGATTTGGGGCACGCTTACTTTGGGAAACCCCCATATACAGAAAATATATATATATAATATATATATATATAAATGGACAAAATATCGGCATGTATAATATTGTCTGCTCTGTATCGATGTATGTATAGGTCCTTTTGCAAAAAACATGTCTCCCTTTGCCCATTTACAACGGTCCCAGCGTGCCAGCCATGATGGAGCAGGCGGGCCAGCGGCAGGGCGTGCGCAGTTCCATCAATGGCAAAGTGACTTTGTTGGGCCTCGACCGACAGGTGGGGATCACTGCCCGTCGTGCAGGGCAGCTGGGCGCCGGTTTTTGTCGGAGATATCCCCATATAATTAATTATATATCATAATATATCATGCATGTACATACCAGTACATACATGCTGTTCCATTCCATTCCATTCTATTCCATTCAATTCCATTGCATTACACGTTACTATGCCACACCTACCGCACCTACCTACCTACCTGCCTGCCTGCCTACCTACCTACCTGCCTGCCTACCAGGAGAGATGCTTCTTGGTGGATCACGTGCTTGACAGTCGGCTCCCAACGGAAAGGAGTGGGACACTTGGGTGATTTTCCCATGAAAGGGGATGGTTATCCCCCGATGGGAGCACATACCGATTGTAAGGAACCCATTTCATGATGGTAGGATGACCAGGGCCACCATATTTATCCATGTAACTTGACCATGGCACGCATAGAAATCCGTCATACACAGCCTGGAATTGCACGACTTCTTTCAGCATCGATATGATCTGAATCTGCCTCTGCATTTGGAGGAGTACTGGCAGTCAATTTGTCCGCACGACCCTCAGCAATTGCCATTGGACATGATCATCATTACTACTAGCATTAAAATTACTAGGATACTGGTATGTTTGTTTGTCGACAACTATCATTTATAATGGCAAACTCACTGGCTTTTGCTCTTTTCCTTTCAATGACCCTGAGAAAGCTCTTGTCTCAAATAATGAGATCGCTCTGAGGCAGTAGCATCGAGTTGACCCGTCACGTTTGGCCATCATTCCAGGATGGTCCCATTGTTCGTTTGTCGAAAAATGTTGGGAAAACCACTCCAATCATCAAACATCTCCTGACGTTGCGTGGTTGATCATCATCATATCAACATCCATGGAAATTATATTGGAATCCATGGTATGTGAGCCTCACAATTGCCATGGCCAGGGAGAGCTGTCACATGGATGGCTCGCAGGAAGCTGTCTTCCAGGCCAACTCGGTGGATACTGAACCACAAGTGCCGCATCATGTGATGGTTCATATCATCAAACATCTAAATTTACCATCTGGTAATTTGTTGCATAGCCATGGAACACCACTTTTTTTTTTGGGAAACCCTCGAACTAAATGACCATTTTCTATAGCTATGGTAGAATTACTAGAGGGTAACGTGGTTGAAGCAACAGAACCAACAAACATCGGGACAACCGCAATGGCAATATATGAGGTATGTTATGGGGATATTGAATGGGAGAATATATAGATATAGAATGATATAGATCGCTGTACCAACAATATGATATGGGTGTGTCTGAAAAAGGGGGCTTAAAACGAACAATATTAATAGGGATATGATGGGGATATTCTGGGAAATATTATATATATACTTAATGTATAACCAACAATATGGTATTTGGGTTTGTTTGAAATCGGGGATACCCAAGCGAAAATGAACATCAAACAGCAGATTTAGGGATAGCCGGGATAGAGATTTATGTCCATTTTTCAGACAAAGCCATGTGATAGAGATAGATGCACGGCATGACAGGCCCTAGGAGCTGAGCTTGTGCGGAAAGCCGCAGAGGGTGCGGGTCTTGGAAGTGCTGTGGAGGTTGTGGAAGGCAATACTTTGGTTGGCTTTCAACTTTGGAAAGGGAAGAATTTCTGAATAATTATCCCCTAAGTTATGGTAATTTCAAGGGGAAATGAGGATGGGGCGTACCCTATTTTCAGAGAAACCTATGTAATTATTGTTGGTTTTTTCGGACCTTCACCAGCGGACCGAGGCTACAACACCTGCATGCTGGCCTATGGCCATACAGGAGGGCTGGGACGCTGGGAACTGCGTGGGATTTGACCCAGAACTGGGGTAATAGCTCCAACCATCAGCTCTCCACAATGGATGGTTTAATGATGTTTAATGCAAATAGCCTGGGGACCATATGAAGAGGAGCCACGAAAAAATGGAGAAGTTTGACGGGTTCTGAGGTACTCGGATTTTTCATGCACCATATGAAGAGGGGAAACGCTGCAGGCTCTGGCAAGACCTACACGATGATGGGCTCTGAGTCAGAGAACCCAGATGTTCAGCCCTTGTGTCACCTCATATGGCCATGGATCAATACTTATGATGAATGAATAGAGACATTTTTTTTATTCAAGACAAACATCCATAAATCCCAGCAACTTTGATGTTCACCAGGGTACACACTTTCGACCCACCCCCATATCTCAATCCACGTGGTTTGTAGCATCAGAACTCCAAGCATCGGTGCTAGAAATTCCGCCCCAGGTTCACGACTGATGTCCTTGATGAGCTGTCACCTTGTGCCACCTCCATAACTTCTGTGCCTTGGTTGAAGCCGGCTGGGTTGATATGCCCAAAGGTGCTCATCTACGTTCATCTATTTGCAGATCTATGTACATCTTGTTCATGTATGTTATGTTCTTCTTCATTCTGAAGTTGATGCTTTTTTTGAAGTTGTCACCAAAATAGAGCTTGAAACTTTCAAAATTGCACCAAGCGGAAGAGTTTCACCGCTGATGGTAAACAGGATCAAGCTGGATTCCATCGAACTAGGTTGTATGACTCCTTCAATCCCAAAGTTTGCGATTCAACCGACAGCGCAAGAGACACTGCATCATTCGGGGACCTGAATCCATGGCAAGGGTGAACGAAGTTTTATTCTAGCAAAGGGGAAGGGGTCTGGATTCGTTCATCCCATGACATATATAGCTTAGACTTGTCACCAAAAGTGGAGTCCAAAAACAGGCATGCCCTAAATTGCCATTTGAATCGGGAATTTTTATAATGAACCATCCCCATCTTGCCGGTTTATCATTATTTTTTAAACAGCCACAAATTGGCGGTAAATACCCCATTTTCAGACCAACCCATTCTTTCCTTGGCTGAGGAAGCCCTTCGAGCACAAAAAGGCACGAGCGGCACACCGCGGACGCCGATGAAAGAGAAACTGGTCGTGCAAACGCCCTTGGAGAGAGTCACTTGGAGAGAACGCTGGGGGCAAAACACCTGGTAGATTTTTCAGGAAAACGCGGGGAATGCACACCCAGAACTAGCAGCTGCAGTTTGTTGAGGGTGGAATTTGACCTCAAACATGGAATAGAAAAGGACAAAGGGATACTCTGCCGCGCTGTGATCAGTTTTCCCAGAAAGTCCTCGGACAGCTGGACCTTTGGCACATTTCCGCAGTGGATCTGCACCTAGGGGCCACTGGATGACGCCTTCAATATGGAGGCCTGGAGTTGGTGAGACACTGGGTGCTTTGTTTGGGTTGTTTTGAACATGTTTGCTGAGTTTGCTGGACACATTTTCAGACACTCTCTGCTAGTACGATCCTGCGAGGTGACGACAGGTTCTGGATTGATTCCACGGACACTTGAAGCAATTTTTGCAACTTTGCGACAAGAGGACCACATGGGTCCAGAGGTTTTTGACTGAGCTATGATGGACTCTTGGAGATGTTGACTCAGAGAGTAGTTCTGAACAGATCCATAGATTTTAGGGGGCCATTGATCCGATATTGCATCCTTTCGATTGATATACTTGATGTTCCAGTGATTATTGATATGAACAGGCCACCGTTTTGCTGCAGGTAGCTGTTTCCTAAAACGATCAGTCGCAGACCCCCAACAGTGTGAGAACTCTACTGCATCTACTGCCTTGCATCAGCACAGGAGCCAGACACAGTGTGTATTGCCTCCTTCTACGAGGTCCTTGGTGGCGGGGTTGTATTGCATCACTCACCTGTGGAAATCATGGAACACGGTGGTATGTCGAATGTGGCTTTCCAGGATGGAAAGCAACCAAATACAAAGAGGCAAATGAAGATTTGGCCACTTCTGGACCTGGCAACCAGGAACAATGACTTCCAACTTAGAGCAATTCAGCTCAGCAATTTTCCTGTTCTTTTTTACTTTTCTTTGCTCTTTATATAGTCCTTGACATTTTCCCTGGTGTTGGGACTCCACCCAAACCTCTGGCTACATGGATTGACAGTCAAAATCCACACCCCTTCAAAGCCTTTATTCGGCTCAGGTCCTAAGTCAATGTCCAGCCATCCGTCAATTTGGTTGGTTGATGTTGGTTGTATGTATAATATATATATATATATATATACACATACAGACATCCAATACAACATCCAACAAAATATCCCATAGAATATCCCAGAGAATATCCCATAGAACATCCCTATTATGCTATATTTTTGTAGTGTTTTGTCACTGGATCAACTTTTGCAGGTCTCGATAGTCCAAACGAAAAACGCCCCGCTGAACGGATGACACAGCTCTCGCCAGCTCCACAACGAGCGTGTGCGCGACCTGCTGGCGCCGATGCTGCCGAAGGAAGCACCAGCCTGGCAGGACCTGGGCATGTGGTGGTTTCTTAAAATGGGGCGACCCCGCTAAGACCCCGCTAAACCAATGGTTTTCTTACTAACAACTAGATACAACTAGCATTTTTTGGATGATTTTGGGGTCCTTTACTTTTTTTTGAAACAAGCACGTGGGGATGGATGAAAAGCTATAACAGAGGTGAACAGAAGGGTACCAGGGTTGTGAATCATAGTCACATGGGGTATTTTCATCCCACAAACATGTTTCATGGGATATTTCACATTTGGATTTAAGATTGGGAATCTAGGTATCAAGAAAAAAAACAGTGCGGGTTTGACCGAGTCAACCAAGTTCCAAGAATAACGACTATTTCACCAAATACTGATTTTGTTAATGGCCAAAAAAATCCTTTGGATGTTGCGATTGCTGTTGTGGCAAACAGCACCAGACCGGGATTCACCTCCCCGAGTGCATCAGAAAGCATCAGATCGCTGCAGGATGGTGGCAGTGGTGGCCAGCAGGGGAGCTCAAGGGGGGCAGGAACACGAGGAACACATGCCGCAGTGTCTTTCATTCACTTTCCATCATGACATTGACATGGAAAGAAATGCTACATACAAAGGCATGCAATATGTCGAGAGTGGGATTTGAGAAGGGGATATTCAATTCTATGATGATTTATTCTGATTTCCAGGACGCTGCAGTCCATTTAGTAATTTAGTCTTCTAGTTTCACATCCTCACGAAGGCCTCGACAAAATGTGCGGTCACAAAGCAAAACCACGGCCGCAACCTCAGTTTCTCACCAGAGAAGCTTGCAATTCACAATTGGCAAAACCCAACATCTTATGGGCGATTTTGGGAAAAAATCATCAAGTAAGTCAATGTGTGTGATGCCCCCTGCTTTAGAATGTTTGATGGTGCATTGCACCTCTTGAACTGTGTAGTCTTCCGCAGAGCATCTTTTGGATGCCTAGGGTCAATATCTCTGCCCGAGCACCCAGCTGAGGTGCACTTCCATCCACGATTCGGTGCCTTTGTTGCCGGTGTCTGCAGCTTAGGTATCATGCACATTTGGTCACAGAATCTTTGTGGATGAGTCGTAGTCCATCATTTTTTCACTGTAAAGCTTTGTCCACTCTCCATCGCAATGCCATGGACAGAAGCCTTGGGAGCCAGAGAGACTGTGGTCGATTGTAGACGCCAAACTTCGAAGTCCTGGTCCCAATTGTTGGTAAATCGGGTGAATCGCAGCGACAGGTGGAAGAAGTGCCATGTGAAGACGTCGACGAGGTATGATATTGGTCTGTGATGGTCTGTGATATTGAAAAACTGCTGTCAAGAGAGATGAACTGAGGTCACCAGTGTTGAGCCAGCAATTTTGATCAATTTGGGTGCGAGAACAGAAACTGTTGGGTTGTACATCTGCTTGATCATTTACGGATTAGCTCTGAGTGTCAGGTAGTGTTCCTACATGCAACACTTCAATGCCAGATGAAGAAGAGCGTATAGTCCAAAATGGGTTGTGTGAAGCGATTCGACTGACGGCCTCCCACCGCAAATATCCTCACTGTCTTTGCAGGCGCTTCGTTTGGTGAGTTTCGGGTCGCAGGCATGGATTCCTTCAGAATTAGCACAGAAGATCTGGAAGATATTGGAAGATTTCTTGCCCAACAGGCCAACAGGCCCAACAGTTTTGGCAGATTGGCCCTTCTGGCCACTATTAAAGAATTAGTCGCTGTAGGTCAGAACAACTGCCGCGACCATGTTGAACGAATGCTCCTCAAGGCGGAACGTGCAGTTTGTGGGGCCACAAGGGGGTTCGTTTTTGCAGCCAGTCACAAGTCAAAATTCATTCCGCCCCTCAGCATGACATGCAAACTCTGCAGCAAAGTGTCCAAGCTTCACTGCCTGAAAGTCTCTCTCGCCCGTTTTTTTGAGGTCCCACGCAATTTTCTCCCTGCGCATGGAGCGGTCGCAATCCAGCAATAGGCCTCCAGTGCGAATCGGATGGCGAGGTTGCTGCATTTCGATAGTGGGGTTGGATGTATCGTCCGTTCTCTTTCAGTAGTTTGATGTACTGTAGCTTTGATGACGCAGTTGGCAACAACATCCTGTGGCAAGACCAGCCAGACTTTGACTCTCAAATATGACGTACTTCTCGGCAATGTCAATGTTGTTGCACTCATGGCATTGCTTTGTGTTTATTTTTGCGAGAGCAACTGCAAGTATTGTATAGAAGTGTTCACCCCAACTTCAGTTTGCTCTTAACCCTCATCGCAACGAAAAGACTTAGGGTGTGATCTGGCCCACTTTGAAGGAACATCCATTCAAAGTGAACCGTGGGGCCGTGGGTCCTACCATAGAACACGGGGCCTCCTGATGCCTGCTGTATCCCCAGAGTCAGCTGTCAGCATTTGTCAGCATCATGCTGGTTGACCTCGCCGGACGTGAACAAGAACGTCTTTCCATGTGCCGCACGGAACGCTTCAAGGATCTCCTGGGTTTTCCAGGTGAGTGTGCCGCAAAAGGTTCAAAAAACCGGGGGTCCTGTAGGGCTTCCCTACTGGGTTGAATTAAAGGAACGTCTACAATAGTCTGTATCTGGTCTTTATCATCGACTTTCCAACTTCCAAAAATCAAAATCAATTCTCAGACCCTGGGATCCCAGGGGGCCGCAAGGAGCTGACCTTGATCAACCGATCGCTCTTCCATTTAGTCTCGACCTTTGGCCAAGTGGAGCAGCTGATTCGAAGACCCACATAAAACCCATAGAACTTCTTGTAATTCTTATTGTAATTCTTACTATTATTGATTATTCAGTATCATTTAGTACGATTTAATATTAAATAATCATAGTCAACAATTCAATTACTTGGTCGTCTGTACCCACTGTTGACCCAGCTTTGGCTGATCCATTTGGTTAACTTCCAAGGCTCGATGTGTGCGGGAGCTTGCTGCTTCACAGGTGCGAACCGCGCCGAACTGGGGAGGGGAGAACTGTAGGAGTTACAAGCCTTGAATCCCCACATTTTTGTCAGTCTTATATATTCTGGTTTCATTCCCAGTTGTTTGTTCAAATGTTCAACCCACTTTTTCTTTGTGGGACCCCCAAGTTTGTTGGTTATAATCTGGATATATCTGGATATAACATGATATAACCAATATATAACCAGAAATGCCCCAATCCACCCACTTGTTATTTGATTAATGGAGGGGTAGCCATCATCATTGTTCACAGCTTTGGTTGGCAGATGCTCTTCGAAACCCATATCGAACAATTTTTTCCCATGTGAATGTGAGGACATCATTGCTTGAAACAGGGCTAGGGTTACAGGCTGTACATCAAAATGGAATGTTAACGAAGCAACTGGTACCAGATCATTTGTTGGCCCTGGACCTTCATCTTTGACCAATACGTATTGCCATACGCATTTGGGTGTGGCTCAAAAGTCGGAAGGCTTGGAAACACATATGGCCAAGTTTGTGGACCCAGGAGTACCCCATCCCTGAGCCATGCCTGAGTGTGCATTTTGGAGTCAGTGAAACCAATGTTCATAGTAAAAGGTACTCAAGGTATCCTCTAGCAGCGGAACGCCCCATGAAACCAGCGAGGGTAAAACCCGATAGTGCACAGTAATTCTGCCTATTTGATTAAACTTGATTATGCGTCAAACATCCCGGTGGGTGGAAATCGTTTCCGCAATTTCATGGTTTTTGATAATCTGATTCTCACAGAAACATGGTATTTACCATGTTTTTGAAGCCGCCGTGTGTTTTTTTTGGCTTCTGCCCCTACGTTCTGCGGTTTCTACTGCGTTTCGCAGGTCAAAGTACATATTTTCCCTTTGAAAAAGTGGTTCATGTTTGAGGTGGTGTGTTGTAAAACTGTGTTGCCGTGACCATTTTCGGGACGGACTTTTTTGTTCTTTTTTGACTTTGGGAAAGATGCTGCATCAAGAGCGTGTCATCCTTTGAAACGTGTCAACATCGACAGCGTGTAGAAATTTACATGATAAGCTGGAAGCGTAGCATCAAGATGTTGTAGAAAATGCCAAGAGAATTTCAAGAGCGTAACATCATGAAGTTGCGGAAAGCTCTCAGAGAAACGTAAGAGCGTAGCGTCAAAAAGAAACAATCCGACAAAGTGTTATTACGCCCCAGCATAGACCCCAGATAGCAAAATAGATGCGTGGCCAGAACTTTAACGCTGCACTCGTGCAGCACCAACATGCCCTCCAAAGTGCACAGATGACTAACAGCAGCACCCTCAAGCAGCACCCTCAAGCAGCACCCTGCAGCGGCACCACAATGCCCCTTCCAAAGCGCACAGACCATTCTAACAGCAGCACCCTGCAGCTGCGCCCTGCAGTGGCACCAACATGCTCCCTCCAAAGCGCACAGACCACTCTAACAGCAGCTCCCTCAAGCAGCACCCTGCAGCGGCACCCTGCAGCGGCACCCTGCAGCGACACCAGCAGCACCAACATGCCCGCCCGAAAGCGCACAGACCACTTCAACACCAGCACCCTCAAGCAGCACCCTCAAGCAACAACCTCAAGCAGCACCCTGCAGCAGCACCCTACAGCAGCACCCTCAAGCAATACCCTGCAGAGGCACCAACATGCCCCCTCAAGCAATACCCTGCAGCGGCACCAACATGCCCCCTCCACAGAGCACCCCGCAGCGGTACCCTGCAGCGGCACCCTGCAACATGCCAACTCATCCTATATAGTAATATATAGTTGAAGTAAGAACCACAATAGCTTCGCTATCTGGTGAAAAATGCTGGGACGGTGTCCCACCCGCTGGCTCAAACGTGGGTAGCCAAAATGGGATGGCTTGCTGCAGAGACTGACCAACTACGAGGTTCCATAGATTATCAGAAATAGATCCATACCGACAATGACTGTCCCGCAAACCTCCGTGTGCAGGTTGAAAAGACAGGTATGGCAGGAGGCTCGCGGTGGAGGTATTGGCTGGTGTTTTTACGTCGATATGCCTTGAGTGACAGATAGTGACAGCAACTTTCAGGGAGTCTTGAGGGATTGATGTAAAAATCATTTTCCCTGAAAGCTCTTGTGCCAAAGGTTTCTGTCCTGTTTGGAATGCAGTGATCATGCTGCATGGACTCTTGAGAGAGTCTACTTGGATGTGCACGCAGAAGTAGTAAGTGGTTACTTCAAAATTTGTGCTTTTGCAAGCCATAACCTGGATGCATGTGTGACATTTGTGTATGAGTTCTTGCACACTCGCCATGCTGGATAGGAAAAAGAATAATTCTCTGCCTGAGCAAAAGCACAGTGAAACATCTGAGGCAAAGAAGGAAGCCAATGGCACCATTTCAGGTGCCCTTGGGTCGCGCTCAGAACACGTGCCACATGCAATGGAAAGTTGAAGGCTCTTGCTAGTTCTGGCCATCTCTTGCCAGTCAGAATGTCTTTTCCATCTCATGATACTGGTTGGTTAATAGGTTTCCCTACAATTGGTAGACATCATCAAACCAGGTATTTCCGTACGCTGGGTTATCATAATCCCCCTTAGACATCATTAACCAAGGTATTTCATGGTATTTCCCTACAATGGGTTATCATTAAACAACGCATTTCCCTTCTATGGATTACAACAATTCCCATTCGACATCATTGAGCCAGTTATTTCCCTACGATGGGTCATCATATCCCCATCAGACATCGATAAACCAAATATTTCCCTACTATGGGTTAACATAATCCCCATTAGACATCATTAAACCCCGTATATCCCTACTATGGGTTATCTAAATCCCGATTAGACATCGTTAAACCAGGTACTTCCCTGCGATGTGCTTTCATTATCCCCATTAGACATCATTAAACCAGGTATTTCCTCACTATGGGGGTGATCACTATCCCAAATATTCCTCATTCGACATCATTAAGCCAAGTATTTTCTTACTATGGGTTATCGTAATGCTGATTAGACATCATTAAACTGGGTATCTCCCAGTATGGGTTATCATCACCCCCATGCGACATGATGATTTCAATTGGACATCATGAAACGAAGTATTTCCCTACTATGAGTTTTCACTATCCCCATTAGACATCATTAACACAAGTCTTTCTCTACTATAGGTTATCATTGTAGGACTTCGCACACCGGCGATGCCCCCTGTTGTTGTTGCTGCTGTTGCTGGGGCCCCCAAAACCATCACACTGGCTGCGTTTTGTCAATTTTTGAAGGCCTGGCAAAAACACCGTAGATACGGATGCTTTTGGTGTATCAGACGCCAAAAACCACTGTATTTACAATGTATTTTTGACACTGGGAGCAAACATCACGGTATTTACACTGTTTTGTGGACAGCACCTTGCAAAAACAGTGGTATTTACGCAGCTTTCAGCATGTTGCAAGAAATAATGTTTTGATGTCAAAGGCACAAAACAATTGTAAATTCCAATGTGTTGGCCTTTGGAATGAGCGAAAAAAAGTCAGACATCTACCAAAAAGTGTCCAAAATGGAGCTTCCAGCCGAATACCATGTTTTTTTTCCCATGTTGCGCGGACTTTTGACCCCCCAACTATGGGTTTTCATAATCGCCATTAGACCTAATTAAACAACGTATTTCCCTATTTAAGGGCTGCCGCCCCCTGCCGCCGACCCCAGGGGTGTTGGCCCTGGGGCGGCGAGTAGGGGCCATCATCATCATCATCATCATCATCAGCAGCAGCANGCTGCCGCCCCCTGCCGCCGACCCCAGGGGTGTTGGCCCTGGGGCGGCGAGTAGGGGCCATCATCATCATCATCATCATCATCAGCAGCAGCAGCAGCATCATCAGCATCATCCTCATCATCATCCTCCTCATCATCATCCTCCTCATCATCATCATCCTCACCCTGGGGGCCATCATCATTATCATCATCATCATCATCATCAGCAGCAGCAGCATCATCAGCATCATCATCATCATCAGCAGCATCAGCAGCATCATCATCATCCTCATCATCATCAGCATCNTCAGCAGCAGCAGCATCATCAGCATCATCATCATCATCAGCAGCATCAGCAGCATCATCATCATCCTCATCATCATCAGCATCATCATCATCATCATCAGCAGCATCAGCAGCATCATCCGCATCCTCCTCATCATCATCATCAACAACAACAGCAACCACAACATGTCACCAAGCAGCAA
>BGPT01004246.1:0-14892 GCA_003297045.1 Symbiodinium sp. clade C Y103
TAGTCTGGGGAATGCTGAGTTGATGAGACCTGCATATGCTGTGAATCGATACTTCCATTCCTCGAATTGTGAGTAGTTGCCGTCGTATGTTGGTGGTGGGATTTTGTACTGATGCATTGTCCTCACTTGNTTGTCGATGCTGCAGCTGTTGCTTGTTGATACTTACCTTACCTGCTGATGCTGTGTGTTGTTGTTAGGAGCTCACCCTGATGATCGTTCCAGGGATCACAGCTCCGCTACCATGTTAAACTCCAACTGGATGTTTTGTTGGATGCAGGCAGTTGGCTCTCACACTTTTCGATGTCACTCGATGACAGCTCAAGGGCCCTGATGAGCCCAGATGTCCCATACACTTGGATGTGTCTCTGATGTACACAGCATGATGTACATGAGGATGCATGTATGTTAACAAGATGGATGGATGGATGGATGGATGGATGGATGGATGGATAGATAGATAAATAGATAGATAGATAGATAGATAGATAGATAGATAGATAGACACTTGAACAAATAGATAAGCTGATCGGTAGATCAAACGTAATTAGAGAGTTCGATATTAGATACTGTAAATCACGATACGATCAACTCTAATATCTAGATAAATATCTATGATAAATCACACACATATATATATACATGTATCAATGATAAATCTATAGATATACAATATCATCAACTATCAATATATGATAGACCATCAACCATCTCAGCCATCAACTCAGGATGTCGTTCCGCAATACGGTAAAACAGTGGCGCCTGCACTGGCAGGACGATGTAGCTGCTTCCGTGATTGTGACTGGCCTGCAGTGATGGCTTTAGGCCCTACTCGGATGAATCTGAATCTTCAGCTGCTGGGTAAACTAACAGTTTGCTATTGAAAATTGCCATAGAAATAGTGGATTTTCCCATGAAAAATGGTGATTGTCCATAATTATGTTAGTTTACCAGAGGCTACCAAAAACACCCAAAACGCCAAACGTCGACATTTTGCACTTTGTCAGAAATCCATGGAATTTCGAGAATGGAACGAAGGGATTAAATATGATTGAACACATGAATAAATAATACGCAATAAACGCAACAAGTAACAAACAACAAACCTGCTGCTTGCATCAACAGAAGTGGAACAAATCTCTGCATATGTATGAAACTATATCTATCTATTCTCTCTCTCTCTCTCTCTCCGTGCATGCTATGTATGTATACTTGTGTGCACATCATCACTTTCACAACTACAAACTAGTGCCCTTTCTGACGCCTGCTCCGGCACTATGTGGCCGCATGGATCGTCGAAGGATGTCTAAGTGACCTGTAGGACTGCCCGGGGTCGGAAACTGATTCTGGTTTGGCCGCTCAACGACCAAAACAATGGGAGTAGCGTGGACATCTTTACGAGGGTATGCTGATGTTACCATAAATTATTACTGTAAGGAGTTACTGGTTGAACACGTTGAAGCACCCAAACATATGTATTGCAGGGGAATCTCCATACGAACCAAATGAAAGAAAACAGAGAAATTCATCTCATTGATGTTTCACCCACCCATAGATTGCGATTATCACAGGTTGATCATGTTGAACCAATGAATTTCCCCAAACGGTTCCGTTAAAATCATGATGTGATATCACATCCTGCCCTCCATCCACGCGCCTGAACGGACGATGTAGATCACTGGATCCTGGCTGGTTGTGATGGATTCAGAACAAACATGGCCTAGAATGATCCCATTAAAAATGGTGATTTTCCATATATATGTTCGTTTACCAGAGGGTAGAAGATCTTAGAAGTACTGACCCATCCCCATGTTATTGTTGAACGATGTGAAACTGTTGAACCAATTTGATCAAGGTGTTTTTTTAATCCAGCCGTTGACCAATGCGATCTGATGGTAATCATTGACCCTTTCGGTTGCACAAACTCCCTAATTTTTCTTGGGCTCAATTGAATTCTCATCATGAGAGGTTCCCTACAATCAGTATAGTAACCCACCTTTGACTGGGTAGACAATAAAACTGTTTTAAAGGGTAAGTACATTATATAATCCAACCCTTGACCATGGCACAACCAAAATCAAACAAACGGACAGCTTTCAGAGCACCATCTAACTTTCCTCTCCACTCAAAGTATGTTGGGAATTTCAAATCTCAAACATTCTCAAACTATCTTGACCCGCCGATTAAAAAAAATCATTTCATCATATTTCATCTTGTTGTCGTGAATACCTTCCGGTAATCAACCATGGCAAGCACAAATGGGCTAGCCTTGGATCATTTTCCCGTTAGGACTGTAACGGTGATTTCCCTGGATTTCCCAGCTAACCATGCTTGATATTCTTGGATAATATTATTGATTTGCATGAAGTCCGGGAACACCCCAACCTGAGATGCGTTATCTGGTGCTGGGGGGCTTCCTCTAGCCACCAACGGCTGCACATCCAGAATTCCAGCTACAGAATCTGCAGATCGATCCTGGCCTCGACAACACCTTCCTTCAAAATGATCTGCCTGGGCTGTGGGGTTTTCCGGGGGGTCTGTGACTGGGCGTGGCCAACCATGAACTTTTCAACAAGATCAGAACCTTCTATCAGTGATCTAGGTAGGCATTATAGGTCTATGAATTATGTTTCTGACTACTTTTGCATATAAAATACATGCATACATACATATGTGTATTTATATGTATATACACACACACCATTTGACGTGCCCGTTCCTCACCCTTGTCCTACTTGCGCAATTTAAGAATTTTGACCATTGCGATCTTCATCCCGCCCCGATGACTCCACTTCAATACCAGGAGTAAAAACCCAGACATGCGAAATGCATCAAATTGGTGGTAACTTCCAATGCGATTGTTGGACTATGATTGGGACATTGTTGGGATATTGTTGCAATCTTGCTGGGATGCTTCATTTCATCAACTTAATTTGCGATCTTGTTGGGAAATCAGGTGCATGCAGAAACAGTAAACTTTCCATGACAATCAGACTGCCAATCACCCTGGTCAAACCAAGAACCCCAAATCTCTGAGGACATAGTCGGGATCCCAGCCATCAGCCATCGGTCATCGGTGGAGAAATATTTTTCTGGGTACGATTTTGGCTTCTTGGGTCTACCCTGAACAAGCTTCTGACCTAGAAACAACTGCTAATTTGGCAAAGAAACATCGCAATAAAGTAATGTGAAGAACCAGATGTTTGATGAACCCAGTCCGTTCAAGGCTGTAGAAGGAAGAAGAAAGACATGAACAAAATTGACATTGGTTATGGTTGGCTTCACCGCATGAAGGTATCAGCATGACCCGTTGACCATATTTGTTTACAGTCGCTGTAACCTGGTGCAATTTCCTTGGCGCATTTTAGGTACGTACCTGACTCCTGATTGGTTCTGAGAAGCAAAGCCGTGTGTTTTTTAAATTGAAGTTTAGGATGTCGCGCTTGGCACTTGGGTCTGTCTTCAATTCGGCACCCCTAATGATCCAAATGGAAGTGTGTTCCTTTCGTGGTGAAAATGGTGATAAACGTATAATTTGGGTATACCCTATTTTCAGACAAACGCACTAAGAAGTACAATGAATCAACGCTGCACATGAGTTGGCATCCAAAGGCCTTGAGTTTGGACACCCTTCTTTTGCACTTTATTTTCCCGCATGAAGTGCATCACCAGATCTTGGTGCGGCCAAGTTCGTCATTGACTTCCAGTATTTGTTCCATGGTCATCAAATGTAATCATGATAGCAGTAGTTGTTGCCATCTCCCTTCCTGGAGACTCAGATGTTCCACCAAGGTGCTGAAGAGCCATTCTGGTAACCAGTGCCATTTTGCGCGGGGATGTCCCAGCCCAGGGCCCCGGGGGCCCCGGGCAGCTCCAACCAGATCGGCGCTGGGACCACTGGGAAAGGGATGAGCGTCTCCACCGTGGCGTCTGGATTTGCAGCGTAGATTGATGCCAACATCTGTCCATCGGGCAAGACCAAGCGAAGAGATCCCAGCTTTACGCCCAAGTCACTGGCAATCCGCTGGTGAAGAGTAGATGCAAGATCATCGGCGTGTACCTTGACGCGTAACTTTTCTTCGCCAGCAAGACTTGAGCACACACACTTAATTTGACTACCTTCGAGGATAAGATCTAACTGAAAGACAACGTCTTTGCCAAATGGCCCTGACTGATTGGAAAGGTACCGACGAGCTGCAAAAGATGGAATGTTCGGAATGTTGCATTGTCCATGCCGGTTAGATCCGCAGGCTACAGCACTGCCATCACTTCGGAGAAGCACTGTATGAGTTGCCCCTGCAGAAACCTGGGTGTATGACATTCCTTCTTCCAAAGGTGGAATGTTGCACTGTCCATGCCGGTTAGATCCGAAAGCAACAGCATGGCCATCACTTGTATGAAACCTGCCAGCAGAAGCTTGTGTGTAGGACATTCCTTCTTCCACAGGTGGAATGCAGCACTGTCCATGTTGATTCATTCCTTTAGCCACAACCTTGCCACCACTTTGGGCACGCACTGTGTGACCTCCATGTCTGAACTCGGAGGTGTCTGATCTTCCTTCCACCCTTGCACCGCATCCGCACCCTATAGCAAGGCCATCATTTCGAAAAAGCATTGTATGAGTCGCCCATGCAGAGACCTGGGTGTATGACATTCCATACTCCAAACCTGGAATGTTGCATTGTCCATCGCTATTCAATCCGCAAGCTACAGCACTCCCATCAATGGTGAGAAGCACCGTATGGTTCGCTCCTGCAGAAACCTGAATGTACGCTTCCAAGGGTGGAATGTTGCACTGTCCCTGACTATTCGATCCGCAAGCTACAACACGGCCATCACTTCGCAGAAGCACTGTATGAGTTGCTCCAGCAGAAACCTCCGCGTACGACATTCCTTCTTCCAAGGGTGGAAAGTTGCAGTGTCCATGCCTGTTAGATCCGCAGGCTACAGCGCTGCCATCACTTCGGAGAAGCACTGTATGAGTTGCTCCTGCAGAAACCTGGGTGTATGACATTCCTTCTTCCAAAGGTGGAATGTTGCACTGTCCATGCCGGTTAGATCCGAAAGCAACAGCATGGCCATCACTTNAGATATGTCTTCCTCCAAAAGTGGAATGCTACATTGTCCAAAAACATTATCTCCACAAGCCACAACATTTCCATCACTTCGGAGAAGTACGGTATGAAAGCCTCCAGCAGAGGCTTGCGTGTAGGACATTCCTTGATTCAGAGGTGGGAAGTCGCATTGTCCAGCATCATTTTGTCCACAGGCAATGGCAGAGCCATCACTTCGCAGAAGCACTGTCTGATGCAAGTTTGCAGACACCTGAGTATACGTCATTCCGGCCTCCAAAGGTGGAATCATGCATTGTCCATAGTCAGACTTTCCGCACGCAACGACCCATCCGTCATTTCGAAGGAGCACTGTATGCCCTGCTCCTGCAGAGACGTGGGTGTATGACTCACCGTAGTTCAAGGGCGGAATGTCGCATTTTCCATCCTGTTTGCTTCCGCATGCAAGAGCCTGACCATCACTGCGAAGCAGCACTGTGTGATATTGACTTGCACAAACCATTGCAACAGGCGGAACATCGGCGTGGTGAGTCACCACCTGGATATCTTTGATCCGAAGTCTAGAACAGGACAGCCATGTTTAGCCATATTCAGCCACTTATTTGTCAAATGCATGTTTGGTAGGACTGGATCTCAAAATAGCTCACAGGCTGCGCTAAGTTCACATGTCCCTTCAGGTTTCAACCGCTTCATTTTCCACGCAGCCAAAATAAACGAAAGGCCTCCCAGCTGCCCCGTTCATGTCGCCATCTTTGTTGGTTGATATCCAACCAACATTTGCTATTAAAAATCCACATCTATCCCCATCTATGATTCAGTCACCCTCGGTTTGCCTGAAGTGGAGTATCTTGAATTGATGGTTCATCATTCGTATTATCCTCCTTTAATCAAACATTTCTGGCTGGAACCAGACCCAGCAATACGACTTTCCATGGCTAGTTCGGGGAGTCCCCAGCCATATTTGATGACACAGAGGGGCAATTCCATTGATAACCATTCAATAGCTATTTAATCACCATTAATCACCATTAAAACTATCAAAAACACTAATCACCGTTAAAAAGAAACATCAATCACCATTCAAAAAACATGTCAAATCATTATAAACCATGATTCTCCATGATTACCCCTTATTATCCATTAAATTTACCATCATTTACCATCATTTAACCCATTTTGGATCCAGCGCCAGGCGACCCCTCATCCAACTCAAGCTCTTTGAAGAGATCCACAGCATGGTCGTCGGCAGACCTGGCTCGTGGAGACACCACACTAGACTTTACCCCAGGAGATGCCGAAAATACCAAAGGGAAACCTGGAATGGGCAAAACATCATTCACTTTGCTTTTTTTTCCGGATGCTGGAAAGACTTTTTGTTATCTTTTTGGCTTCCAATAGATCTTAACGGTTTAATAACAACCATGGTTCACATTTTGGTTGACCTGATTGACATTGGTATGTCCCGTAGCAGCCTAGGAAATTCTGGTATCCAGGCTTACTACTTGGGGGGTTACAAGCAAATGGTCATAATCTGCTAACATAGTACCCCTTGAATTAAACAGCCCAGCGGTTGTTGTGTTTGACATTAGTGATAATGACCATCTCCATGAAGCCAGGTAGTCCAATCCACACATGATAGAACCAACTAATATTTACAGGTAATAGAAGTCCATCAACAACAAATACATTTATTGGTTTTAGTACGTTTTAGTAGTACCATTGTTATCCAACCCCCCATCTAACACAGACCTGAGGTTGCCATTTTCTAGAGGAAGATAGTCTTCTAACCACGAACTCATCGCAAAGTCTTTGTTAGTCAGGGGGATGGTATACCATTGTTATATAGTGAACTGTTCAAATGATGCAGAAACGATCTGTAAAATCCTTACCCCGTTGTCAACCGTATGATGAAGATGTGACACTGAGACGTAGACGTCCTAAACCAAAACGGCAACAGGTTGTTGAGCTTCAGCCTAAAGTATGTGGGTTTCTTTTATGTGTGAGTGAACCCGCAAATTTGCTGCTCACGAAAATGGCCACACAAAATGACTTCTCTGCAGGTGGTGAGCCACCTAAAGTTTCAGTTCAGCCTTTCCTCCAACCATTTCCGATGTTAGACATTTTGGACATGTCATGAAATATATCAATCATTGAATAGATGCTATCCCCCACTATGTCTATGTATATATATATATATATATGATACTGATACACGTATGATTCTATATATATATATATACATGAGTATCACAGATTACTAGTATCAATGATTTATCATGCTATATCTGTGTGTTTATGTTCATCTTTGCTTTTTGTCTCATTCTCGAGCCCAGTCCAACTAGCCATCGCACGCTCGGCCTATCAGGGACTTTCGGGGTACTGTCGCTGATGTTGCTCATGGAAGGCTGCGACTTTTGGTTCCTGGCTGAGTCTCTTAGTGGCAGGCGCGAAAAAAGGCAACAACAGGATATAAATGATATAAACCACATTATAACCTTTACTTTTTGCTGCTTTACCCAACCGAAATGCGGATGAAACCAGCAACAGCAGGCTGTTTTCACCATACTATATGCTACATTATGTTGGCAAATGGCGTTTGAAGAGGGTGAGATTTCCCTCTGAACGAAAAGCCTGGCTGTTGTCAACAGCGGGATTCCGGCTATCCCTGACAAGCGAGCGCCACGATTCTGCCTCTGCCAATGGGGTATAACAGTTATAACAGCTTGCTTTTCAATGCTTTTCTATTGGCATTTTTTAAATACTGGTACCATGTTCTCGGAAAATCGGCTACCCCCGAATTCCAGAGGGTTTGGAAAAACATGTTTCGCGTTTTGGGAATGTGACTGGTCTCTCCTAGTCACAAGCCATCCGATTTCTGAATCTCATGGGGTATTTGGACCCCGCGAAAAAGTTCTGCAGGCGTCAAACCAGACCTTGTGGCCCAAATCAGCTGCATCCATATCAGATATCATTGCGATGTTGGTGACTTGGGTCATATTTCCACCATAAAAGATCACTTCAATCCCCAGTTTGGCTATAGTCAAATCATGTCAAATCTGTACATGATCAATGTTGATCAGCTCCAAATGGATGATCAAACCACAGTGCGAATCTTAGATACTCTGCCAAACAAATCATCTTTAGCTAGGTGTGACATATTCCATCAACATGGCTTCCTGAGACTGTGCCTTGAGGCCCAGCCACACCGCCCGTCGTGAGGCACCGTAGCGTCTCATTGGCAAAGCCCGGGATTTTGCTGATGAAAAAGAGGCGTTTCCTGAACATGATGACATAGTTTCGGGATGTTTCGGGGGGTTCAACATGGTTGGCCAAAAAGAATTTCATGGCGGTTGAAGGGCATTGATTGTTGGATCAATGCGGCACACAATTCAGTCGATTTACTGTGCCAAGGAACTAGTTTCACAATTTTACAGATTCGGGAACATGATAAGACCATGAAACTCTATGTAACTATGTTAGTGCAAGATACATATGTAGATACAGGCACACAAACAATGTATATAATAATATATAATATATATAATACTATATAATACTATATAATACTATATAGTATTAAATGAGCATGGTGATGTGCCCATCAAACGTTTCACAGCATTTCTGGCACGTCCCACAGGTCCTGTAGACATCGGCGCTGATGCTTTCAGAAAACCATTTCTGGAAGGCATTCCGCCTCAACGACCAGGGCGAGGAAAATGCTAAGATGAGTCAGCCATTCCATGGGGACCAGGGGTGATATATCACCACCAATATGTACCATCTTCTACACCGGTATAAACATGTTTATAGTTAAATACAATACCTACATATACATATATACACATACATGCATGTTGTTATATGTTGTTATACTTCGAGCTGTATGAGTGACGCATAATTTAGTTTACATACATTTATCATCTATATTGGTAGCAAAATAAATGGGGAACATACTATTATCCCCCAGATAATATGGTCAATCCCCCAGATATATATATATATATATCTCTTAAGCTTCAACAATGGTTGTAAACTCTTGAACTTATTTGATCACTGACAAGTACAATCCATAAGAATTCCCCTCCAAAAAAATAACATATTTAAAAAAAACCAGGGTTCTTGGGAGGTAAACACAGGGTTTCCTTTGACCATCGGCAAGATTTAAGTTGACTTGGCAGCCGCGACGTTTTTCACAAGCCTTGAAACATCTTGATGAGATGATCAGTATCCATTTTCAATCCCGCGGCTGGCCGATGTGGCAATTCTTGGCTTCCATCCGATTTTGATCTTCGAAGGCAAAGGGTGGCTTTTAGGACCTCAAACCATCTATGACTTGGGGTGTTTGAAACTTGAACCATCCCTGCATTTCTGGCGCCTGCCATGTGGCAATCAACCATTCATATTCGAACATCCCCATGTTTAGGACGATGCAGATGAAGAGTGCATTTCCGGGCCAGGCTTTGTTGTCACCGGTAACATCTCTCAATTTTCATGATTTGGCTTTGTCTGAAAATAGGCTACCCTGAAAATTGTCAATGCTTCTTATCATGTGACCCCATACAAAATCAAGCCATAAGGTAAATCCACCATTTTTGGATCGAACAACACCACCAAAACGGGACCGCACCCGCAGCCTGATCACCAAAAATGTGCATTTGGATTCGCAACCTCAGGTGGGACATTAAAACAATGGGGTCAGGTTGTCACCAAACATGGGCACATGGGAAAAATGTGGTAAAACCATGAAGAAATCTAAATTTGCGAAGGTGTATTGTTAAGGCTAGATCATTACATCTTTTTACGAACATGTGTATCAGGCCACTCAGAATTTAAAGGAAATACATGGAAATACTAATCTTTTCCTCCTTCAGGACTACACACCCGAGCCTTTGGATTTGAACATAATTTGGATCTCTGCAGTTGGAGTACTCATTGAACTATTGACCTTGTTGAAATCCATGAGGTTGTTTCCTACATATATATTGAATAACACTTCCCCGTCGCAATGTTGTTCCTTTTTCTCCGGTTTTGGTTGCTCAATTTGGTATCCATAGTGCTATTCCAACATGTTTCATTTGGAGATGTGCCACTTTGTTGGTGCTCCAACAAGACAGTGCCAGGCATCTCCCGTTGACATCACCCATCCCCATGTTATATACAAGATGTTTTAGTTTATCATTCATCATGACAACTTCACCCCATTAATATATATATATATATATGGTCAAAATACAGTTGGATCCCCATTTTCTTTCAACTTGTACCCAACCAAAAATCGAACGATCCATTGTGGCACCACTGATCGCGGACCCAGTGTTTTTTTGCTCCCAAAAATCACCGATAGGTCGCCCAGCGGATGGAGGCCGCTCGCCTCAGTGCATTCACCAACTGGTGCTTCAAAAACGGAAAACCCATAGAAATGGAAATACCCCAATAGCTGGATGGTTTATATAATCCCATATACAAGCGAGATATTCCATATCTATAGCTGGATGGTAAAACAATGCCATAAACCACCTATATTTTGGAATGGTTTATACCACCCATTTATGGTGATTTGGGGGATGGTTTATTATTGTTTTACCCACATTACAGGCATTTTATGACTTCAGAAACAGACATGATTAGATGTGGACACTGGCAGTAAACATAAGGATTTAAATGACAAATGAGAAATGACCTTCGTTGTGCCTGAAGCACATGGTTTAACACTGTCCAAATTCGAATACAGATTGTTGGATATTAAGGAATTTGGGACAAATCCAATACCAAACATAGGGATCTTATCACCACTACAATGGGAATCCAATCACCAAACCACTTGGGTAGCCGTATGCAATCGGGTAGGCTTGCTGCCTGCAAAAGGTCTCTATATACAACAAACCGTAATCTTGACAGCTATTGTTGTGGATATTTGGGCCCACGTCTATTTGAACACAAATCATGTTCAGTAGTCCCATCCCAATTACAAAAAACAAACAAACATGCCAGCGCTTGGATTTAATTCATTTTCAGGGCCCATATGGGGGTATGAAAGAAAAACAAAGGAGGGATACATATCCACACTCATTGGTGGGGGATAACCCCAGTGGGGTACGCCGTGTCGACTACAGCAGCTTTGAGCGCTGGACGGTTTTCGCTCCATCAGGCCCAACCTTAGATGCGGAGCGGTCATGAGACTTGCCAACAAAAACAGAAGGAGGAAACAGGTGTCCCCTCTTAGCAAATGCATCCACATGATTTTGGGATTTTCCACTGTCTCTGCTGGTATGGCTTAATCCCATTTTGTGCTACAACAAAACTGATGATTTCTGCTGGTTTCATCCAATGTTTGCTGATTCATTCTGCATTTACAAATGATGTTCCTATGAAATTATAGCACGTTTTGAAACTTCACCAACAGGTATCAATTCACCCTGGTAACCTTTCTGTTCCCATCAAATAGGTGGTAGGTATGGTTGTTCATCCCCTCCATACATGGTTTTTCATAGGTTTTGATCGGTTGTCATATTTCTGATGGTTGAAACGCGGGTCTTAAAACTTCCCGAATTTTATTTCGATGATAAAACTATGTAATTTTGAGGATTCAAGATTTTTTTCAATCTGGGTAAATTATAATCATTCACTAACCTGAAACTTGGGGTTGTTTGAGGATGATTCCCCTTCTTAACCATCATCATTTACGATAAATGATGGATATAGAGCATGTCACATCATATTAACCCCCTATATACCCCTTGAAAATCCTGTGAAAATCCTATGAAACCATATGAAACCATATGAAACCCCAAGCTATACCAGAAAATCCACCCCCCAAAAAAATGATGGTCGCCACCTCCACCTCCGCCAGGGGACTCTCCAAAGGCTGCGCCACGCTGCAGCACCACCACGCGCGTGCCCAGATCAGAGCTATCACTGTAGGTATTCAAACCTGCGATGGTGCCGGAATTGCCGAAAAACGTTGATTCTTTGTGAACGGGACCCGAGAACCAAAAACTCAGGGGCGAATATGATATCTGGTGAATATATGGTGTAGATCATCACATATAAACCAACTCTGAAATATTGATGATTCATTGAATGAGGATGGATTAGGCAATCATTGAAATACGGGTTTGATGGTCTATGGAAACATAACTATAAGGTCCCATGATGGTCCCATGGCGGTGCTGTGGCAGTGCCATGGATCCGGTGAAGACATAAGGCACTTGAAGGGTGACCGCCGGAGCCCTTCCGCACCTTCCAGTGTGTAGCGTCGATCCGTGTCGACGAATTCCTCAGCCGTCTGTTTTTTTCCCAGGAATTGATAGGTCGTTTCTGGAGGGAAAGCAACTCTTCTCTCTATTTTGGGCTTGTTGCACAGTAAATGGTGAAAATCTTGAACACAATTTAAAACCATATCTGAAAGACTTTAGTGAACCACCTCTTAGAAAAATGGACTAATCTTGAGCTCAGTAAAACAGTTGTCATTGCGAGTTGTTTGCTCTTTTTTGGGACACCTATCAACAATCAGCAGTCGGCCAATCGGATATCAATGCAAGTATTTCAACACAATTGAAAATTCTCAGGCACTGCACAGTGCATCTAAAATGGATGACGTGGTGGGATGCTCTGCGAGAATCCCAGGAACATTGGCTATGGGGGTCGATAACTTAAGCCAACCCTAAACCTCATTTTTCATCATTTTTCTACATGCCCCAAAGTCACAAGTCACATGGCATGTGCAGGTCACGATCCCCGTTGCAGACCCGTTCTGCCGCCGAAGGTCGAGCTGAAACTCATCCTGCTGCGAATGTGCAACCCAGACTTTGGATGAATATTAGATAAATTATTGTGTAAAGGTAGGATTGATGAAGCTTCGACGTGGTCTATCAAAGGCTGCTTTGAAAGAGTATCCACATTGTTTTCCTAAAGATAGACTGTGCCTGCTTTTTCCGCTTGTGGAAACATGAGATGCCTGGTGAGCTGCAATGTTCAACTCCAGCTGTCAGATCTGGAAGGTGCCACAATTCATGGGGTCTGCTGTCCCTACCTGATCTCTATGCTGGTCTATCATCAGTGTCTCACAGGTGCTTCAGCAATGGATTCAAACAATGCAAAACCCAGTCTGAATGTTTGTACCAATTGGTTGGGTTCATTCTAATGTCCGACCCTTGATCATCATAGCACATGTTGTGGCCTATCATAATTAAACAAGTGTATTCTGGCAATTTGCCATTTGCAAAACAAACACGTACAGTACATGTTACATATTCATTGATGCATTCACACAATGTAACATACGTCCAATCAGTCACAATTTGCATATGTCACATATTAATGGAAAACTGCGATTTGGCCTATCAAAAAATATCAAAGTGTCCTGTCACAATTATAATGTCATACCACGATCGTCTATGTTCATGTACATTATTAAAATGTCATTTGTTTCACACTTGCTATCCTTAGTACATTAAAGTCGATTTTTCATAAATGCCAATGATTGTCAATTCATCAAGTTGCCTTTTAACACAATTTTCATCGCCACAAAACAAAAACCACTCCCGCTTCTCCCCTTCGGAATCCCCGGGACGCCTCTTGACGCCTGGCGAGCGGCACACTTTGTTCTTCAAATTGGCGAGTTGCGGTTTGTAATCCCACACTACCCATGTATGACTGACAGTATAAAAATGGAAAATTCCATTAATATCACTGGGGTATGATATGGTTGTATCATCCCCGAAAAATATCTATGGGTATATAGTCTAATGGTATTCGAAATCCCACTAAACAGGGGGGTTTATAACACCGTGGTAATCTACCCATATCACCCGAACTGCACCACCAGTCGTACCAGTCGCAACGACATGATTGGAAAGTTCTGACCCAACATTTTCATTGAGCAAATTATCTGAACCATCTTGGAAGTGTTGACCGTATCTGCCTATTGCAACAGTCTCGGAAGCTTGGCCCTTCCATGTCTAGACCGAGCCAGGCGATGCAATGCAGGGACTTCAGTATCTTGAGCAGTCAGTGTATGTAAATACCCAATATTTTAACATATTTGAGATGTAAATCTTCGCTTTGTCACCAACCATGCACCTTTTGGATCTGGATGATCTGGGATAAGTATACAATAAATCATCCATTCATATTGGACAATACTTCGCGGCAAAGAAACATCTCTTGGAGGATCAATTCAAACCTTGCAGCAATAGCCACTGGCAACCCTGAACCACACCCAACCAGGGGCAACCAAAACCATGAAAAATAAAGGTTGTATCTTAAAACCATGATTTTTTGGGTTATGTATAAATGCGATGCAAAAACCTGGTTTTTGAAAATGCCAATTTCAGAAAGATTGACCAGTGGCATGTGTTTTGCACTTTTCGGGTTTTGTAAGTGAAAAATATGGAAAGTCAATTTGAAAACAGAACTCCCTATGATTTTCTCATCCACTCCACCGTTCTATTTAAAAGATGTATGTATTCTATTGTGTTCTTCTGTTTTCAAATTGTTCAAAATGATTCACTTTTGGGGATGATGTCGCGGGGCTGTCGTCAAAGTTGAGAAAACAAAGTCCTACAATAGATTGCAAAGCCATGTTAAGTGCGACTATGATGCTCGGTGGGCCATCGTAAGAGAGAAATTGCTTGTTGTCTTTCTGTAGTGTGAGCTTGCCATGAAAGCGCTCCACCTGTGGGAGTTGCCTTACGGGGCACAACTCGGTCTTTAGGCAGAAAAACGCCCACAGAATTTTATGTAGTCATGCACCACTTTAGCCCTGGGGTAAAATTAGGAATGCCTGTTTGGGGAAATACTAGTAACATCTGATTTTTCAGTA
>BGPT01004247.1:0-15725 GCA_003297045.1 Symbiodinium sp. clade C Y103
CCCTAATACTAAGCACCCCGGGGTGAACTAGTTTTTAGTATTAGGGGGTAGAACCCACAAATGATAGGTTTATTTTTAAATTGTTTTTTAAAGGGGATCAATTAAAAGTCAAATTGGCCAACCACAAATTTCCCAAAATTGGAGATGGACCCTAGTTTTTAGTNAAAAGTCAAATTGGCCAACCACAAATTTCCCAAAATTGGAGATGGACCCTAGTTTTTAGTATTTGGGGTACGTTTAGTAATAGAGGGAAGGGATTACCCAACCAGAAAATTGTTGGGTTTAGCCCATTAACCTAGCTACAAACCAACTTCGCCATTCCGAACTGGGGCGCCACCTGGTTTTGCCCAGATTTTTGAATGCCATGTCCCAGCGGCAAAGCACAGCCCTTGATGGGGCGAATCAGCTCGGTGTCGGACAGGACGAAATCTTCGCCCCAGACCGCGCCATTGGTTCCCACGCGGCTGTTCAAGGCGACGATGCCTCCAACGATCCAAACCCTTTAGCCAATCTTTAGTGGAAGGATATGGAAAGTAAAAAAGATCCAACCCCCAACTCATGGCACGGCCGATGTGAATTGGATGGGACATCTTTAGTCTCTGAGTCTCTATTCATCTCAGGTATGACAGATATGAAATAGTCCCAATATTTCCCAGATATATGTCAAACTGTGACGGCTAGTCGTTGGGAAAATCCAGAATAGATGGCAGGATTGGGTTCATTTTAGGGTACAGACCCATTGCTTGCTATGGATTTTCCATTGGAGTCCCCCCAAACCAATGCATTGATAGTTTTGAGATGTTTTGAGAGGTATGTTCGCCAAGACGGATTGCATTTGATTTGCCAAGAATGTTCCTTTCAAAAAACCTGGACAAATGCGGAGGGAGAATGCAAGCAGCAAAATGGTAACCTTCATGAAATCAATGTTTGGTTGTTAAATTAGTCTCCAAACCATCAATTTTGGCGGGTGAAACCCACCCAATGTTGAGCGTCTGCAAGGGTGATAAGAAGAATGATCCATTCCCGAAAGTGAATGGGCGTTGATTTTGCTGATCCCTCCTACTGGTTGGTTGATTGGTTGATTGGTTGATTCTGTACATTCTATTATGGTTTATTGGCTTTAACCGGAGGCAAACTTGCAACATTTCGCATGTTTCCCAGCAAATGACAACAACACCATTCGCAATAACCATGTTTAAATGGAGAGGGGCCAATACCTACATACAAGGTATTGTCAAATACCATATTTGGGGGAGATGCACATCCATTTATGACAGTTATTTTTGCTTGTCAGAAAATGTTGGGTCCGTTTGGATCCACACCGTTGGTCGTCAATTTCCTGACCAAAATTGCCATTGAATGGAGTGTACCTCTGGTAATTAAACGTAGCTATGGAAAATGGCCATGTATAGTGGATTTTCCCATTAAAAATTGTGATTTTCCATAGCGATGTTAGTTTACCAGAGGGTACCCCATTTTCAAACACACCGATTTGGGGCATCACTTCCCCAGGGGGCCCCCCCTCCGCTCGGCCTTTCGACACGATGTACAGCACCTGCACGTTGTCGAAGCGTTCGCCCTGTGCAAAGGCGCCACAGAGCAGCGCCTGGGAGACATCTGCGATGCAGGCCCTGTGCGCGTCCACGTCTTCACCTGGGGTGGGCAGTTGATGGGTGCTGGCTTGGTGACAATATGCTTGGATCTTGTCAGAATATCATGGGGATATAATTGCCAAGAATATGATTAGGACCGTGTCTGAACACAGGGTTATATATATATATATATGACATATACAATTAATAAATAAATAAATATATATATATATACAAGCAATTCATTTCAATTAGGGGAAATGATAGGGAAATGATGATAAACCAGGAGAAAACGAGAAACCATTAACGCAACCCAAGTAGCACAGGCCTGTTGGGCTGTTGATTGAGGAAAATCTGCGGGAAAACCATGGTTTTTCCCAGTGATGTTGAGAATTATGGTCAAAATGTTGCCTTCGAACATTCTGGGACAAACAGGTAAAGGTCAAGAAATGGACTGTGCGAATCGAAATTGCCGCTAATTTTAAATGAGGAAAGGGATAGCCGTTGGAGTTGAGGCATATCGGCATGTAGGCTATTGTTGGAAATGCCCAAGTCACAAGTGGGGTAGACTTAAAGGTTATATCATATAGTAGTTGGGTCGCTGTGAAAACCCAAACAGCTTCAATTTCTGTAATTTTTAGCTCCATGTTCCTTTGAATTCTATTACAGTATAGTATTCATGTACATCCCCAAAGATTCCAAAGCGTTCCCCAAACATGCTTCCAGTTCAAACTGGCTGAAGACGTCTGGCCACGTCTGTGGCAGCCCTGCAAGCTACCAAAAAAGCTTGGTCCAGAGTCTAGTGCAGGAACCCCCAGATAAACAACAACGTATACAAATGATTGTTCTCAAATGTATTCAAATGTTGCAAGTGCGATTTTTGCACGGAAGGCACTTTGAGGGTACTACAAGACAGCCGCACGCGTCATGTGCAACCAGGGCCGGCAGTATTCCTGCCAAGCGACCATTGGCTTCCGATGCTTCTACAATGCCTGGTTGATGTGGAAAGTCTGCATACGGTCTGACAAAGTATGGGTCACGGACCTATGGGTCTTCTTCACTGGGTCGCTTTCAATCAGAACATCTACAGGGCATGACATTACGATTACCATCCACATAGAAGGGTTTAACATAAGTCCTGCCAGATTTTGTTCAATAAGTCAACTCAAGGAAGTGCGGGAAATCTCTCTGGCGGCAGTCCGTTGCCAGCTCCTTCTCTGTTTCCAGACCCCCCAACAACATTGTGGGAACATGGCCTGAGGTCATCCCTGTTCCAATGGCATCATGTGTTTCTACGACCAGTAGTGGCTGGGCCCTTCAATATATGGTGGATGCGTTCCTAACTGGATTTCCGAGTTTCAGACACTTTTTGGACACACAACATCTTTCATCACAATAGAAGTTGGCACAGTGGCTAGTACCCCCCACAAAAGGTGAAAGTGGCTCCAAACAACTTACCAAAGGCTTGGCTAACCATGTGAAGCGTGCACAGATTCAGAATACAGGAACAGGCTTGAAATTGCTAATGATGCCAATGCTTTTACTGGGGTGAAAAATAACTGCGGGAAACATCCACATGTTGAGAACTCTTCACCCAAGATGCTCATGAAGGTACTGAAAAAGGAGACTTTCTGGATCCATGGCGCATTCCTGGGCCGAGATGTATTGGAGATGGGTCGGTTTGATACCCATTGATCTTGTCTGTCCAAGTGCCAGATTGGATTTCCAAAAGGTTAAGCGCAAAGAGCGTCCAAGAATTCACGGCATCATCCCCACCAAGAAAGACTTTGTGGGCAGGAAATTGCCACTTCTTTTTCAACTAACGTACTCAGGAGGACCTCGAAGCACATACACAAACATATGAGCCTGAACATATCTCTGCTTCTCGTTCAACGCAACATGTCAATGTTGTGATTGTGTTACACGTGTGTTGCCAACATATCAATGTTGTTCCAAATGCACTGCTTGATAATGCATACGCATTTCCTTCCCTGTTTAATTACTGTCACCCATCAGGCATAGAAAAAAAGAGCAGTGGCAGTGTTCAAAACCCGGTGTCATTCCATTGTGCTGGTTGGCTCATAGGCTAATAGGGATTTCCACTCATGGATTTTGATCATCCCATATCATCCCCATTTTATTGGGTGCGAATGGTATATATATATATATATATTATCCCCGAACACATCATCAGCCAACAAGGCTTTTGCAGCCACCCTTCATTTAAACATTGAGAGAATCCAGGCAAAGCCATAGTGCGGCTTTGAAAGTGGACTGCAATATCCATTCATAACACGCACAAAAGGAATCAATTCATCGCTTCATCGCAGTTGCCGCAACGGGGTCAGCACATGATTATTTTCAAACGAATCCATACGGGATCTCCGATGCTTCATGTATGGAATACCTACCAACATGTATCCATGTTGGTTGACCCCAAATGCAGGTCAATATTCCATACATGAAGCTGCTTTTTGCATGCCAAGTGCTGCGACTTGTCTGAAACCGCTATTCAGCTGCTAAGAAAATGTCTTCAATCCCATAATATCCATCAATTCAGCCCAAGTATGCCAAGGTGCACAGCAATGCAAATCTCGGATTGCAATTGCGGACTCATGCACTCACGGAGCTTCTGTCGGGTGACATAGAGGGCCTGCGCTACTGTTCCACGTAAAAAAAAATAATGGAACTCAGAAGGGCAGAAATCGACTTGGGAAATCGTGGGAAATCCCCAAGATGTTGGTTTCTGGGGATTTCAACAGAAATTTCAACATGAATGATCTGCATGAATGAAATGGAATCATCCCCTGCGTCCTGCATCTCTACACGTGCCACAGTCAAACATGCAATTTAATACGGTATATAATATATGTAATATATATATATAATATATATATATATAATATATATATATATACACATATATATTTACACACACACACTGCATATTGGCCAGTATAATTTTCTCTATTCATAGAGGCAGGCCCATCCCCCCCAACAATCCATTTGGGTATGCAATCCAACTTATGATGAAGGCACAAATGCATATCTTGGTGCATTGTTATGCAGAACATGAACCCCCTGTATCGCTTAAGTCGGCTTCGTTCATCCGATGTCCAAAACGGTGCACCTGGTAGCGGTTCTGCAAAAAGAAGCTGCGCATACGACAGCGCAAGGTATAAGGCAAGTTTTGCTCCTGCAGTCCAGATTGTTCAGAACTGGATAGAACTGGAGGATCATCCCAGGAATCGTAACTGGTAACTATGTCACTATAGGGTTGTAATCTCATTGGATTGGTTTAAGGGAAAATTTACAGGAAACCATGAATTTTCCCATCAAACATAGAGGTTTCCTGTAAATTTTCCCATTAACCAATCCAATGAAATCCATGTACAACTGGGAGTTGCGCTACGAATCGGGGTGTTCCAGGCCCCAGGCTTGAAGTGACCACTTGCGATTCATGGGATCATCTTCCGATGTCCATTCCCAATGGGAGGCTGCTGTATGAAAATGAAGGGGGAAACCAACAAAACACCATTGTTCATCTTCATGTTCCCCATTGAAAAAAACAAGTTTTGGAGTACCCCCCCTATTTTCAATCAAAGCCATATATGATGATTATGATGCCTTCAAAACAAGTTTTGGAGTACCCCCTATTTTCAGATGATGCCCTATGCTCCATGCTGCTGATGGTGCTGGAATGTTTGATTTGAGATCAACATATTCATCCTAAAAATTGCCCAGGGTGCAGGCAAATAATTGCTAAATTATTGGTAAATATTCTGTGGACGAGGGAGGATGAGAGTTGGATGGTTGTGTCACTGGGGGAAAAGGGGGACTTGTACCCAAAAAATTGAAAAAAGTGGTATGTTCATAGGAAAGGTTTGAATAACCGGTTGATCTAGAGATACCATATCTTCACACGAATCCATCCAGTTCAACACGTCCAACTCCATGGGAGGGGATGACTTAAAATGGACTCAAGACCATTTGGGAAACTACCCACTTCCCACCATCAGAGTGTAAGGGCCCAACAAAATCATTTGGACCAGGTCAGTCAACATCTTGGACACCAACAACACTGCTGATGTGAAGCAACCCATCTTATTTGGGTCAGCTATTTTCAAGTGATGAGACCTCTTAATGGAAATCTACTATTTGTGCCGCAAATAATCTACCTCGTGAAACCGCTGACTGTCTGTCTGCCATGTCCGATTGCTGGAGAGTACTTTTGATTTTCCTTGCATATTCCTCTGGTTGTATATCCCGTTGTATGCTCAAACGAAGTGTCAAACAAATGAACGTTCAAACAATCAAACAATCAAACAAAAACACATATTCTAATTAACCAGTCTCAAGGAACAGTACCGATTCTGAGTAGTATACAGAAGTGTTCATAAATGAGTGCGATCAAAAAATACACTCTATGAACAGCACACAATCACTTCACAAAAATGCCATCGCGCTCCTTCATCATGCGATTTAGCTCCGTCATCTTCTTTCTGAAGTGCCTCCGGCACTGGTTTGTTGTCAGCAGGGGTTTTGTCTTTGGATCCAGGAAAGGCCCTTTTGAGGAGACTTCTCTTGCATTGCTAAAACGATTTCTTGGGGACCACCACGGTATATTCGTGCGTTTAACTAACCTTCTGCATATTTTTGCCGGTCATCTTATGTCAACCCCGGATTTTGCTGAACCCCTGGGCTGTTTCGTTGGGGGGTAACAGTTTGGGTACCCCATCCACTGTCTATAAACTCAATAGTGCGCAGTTCATGGACATCTTGAAAAATTGGAGACTTCTTCAAGTTGGGCATAGTCATTCTGAACAAAGCCGCTCTCTCATGTCTATCCATCCATCTGTTCGCCCCGTCGGCCTGTCAATAAACAAATTATCCTATAATTCTTTGGGAAATGAAAGGCATTTAATCCATATTACTCCGTTTACAGTACCGGTAATAGAGACTTTTTGGGGGCCATGGTTTTCTGTTTCTCGTGTGGAGCCCTGCAGCCAAGATGCTGAGTTTCTGCGTTCATGTCCTGGATCAACGGCGGTAGGGATGAAGGTGACAGGTCAGATTTGGAACCAATAAAGCGGGTGTATATCTACAACTTTGAACCTCCGTGCTTTGCCATGTCTTGACATCTTTGAAAGCAAGTCATATGGCCAACCGGCAGTGTATTGGATTCTGGTATGATTGAGGTATGATTGCTAACATACGCCAGATCATCACGCACATATAGCATGCATTTGTGCATATCAACCAGTCTACATGAACATTACATTGTGATGACTGGGCCTTATCCTTGAGACCCATACCTCTTTCCAAACCTCCCCCTCTCAGGTGTAAGAAATGCCAGCAGCTCGTGCCGTCCAAGTTGCACTCACGATGGCGCAAACTTCACCCAGAACATAGGCCCAACACAATCCCGCGGTCAAAACAATCAAGGTGCAGGCGACGCGTTCCACAATGTTCCTGGGCCGTTGGTAGGCTGCACCCCTTGGAAGTGGCACACATTTGCCAAGAAAAAAAACTTAAATGACATCAAATGACCCTGTTCCACATGGAAAAGCGGATTCTGGAGGATTAAGGGCTGAATTTTCTATGCATTTGGTCACTGTACTGTCACAATAAGCCTTCGAAAAAAACGACCACCTCACCAGTGATTTATAGCCAACATTCATCACTTGCTTTGACGAAGAGAATGGAAGTAGAATTTCATCTTCAGGGCAAGAAAACCAGGGCAACAGTTCATGCAACCATGCAGCACGAATTTCTCCAAACACGGTATAAGTCATTTTTTGGCCATTTCAACATTTGAAACAGGAGCAAAATGATGAGGTCTTCGATAATCATAGATGGATAATTGACGTCCTCAGCCACCCAACCATTTTCGTGGCAAACGGCCAGCCATCTCCTGCCATCCCCTGCGAGGTGACCAAGGTGCTTTGGCCCTATGTCTCCATATCCCACTGAAGTCATGGTATAGGTACAAAAGTACAACGAGCTGACGTAGGTGCGAAGAGGTGACCTGACTGCTGGCTTCAGCTGCGAACGGAAATTCCTGGGCTTCCTGATGTTTGTCCCTCCAAGTCTGGGAATCGAAAGAAAACTAATGCTTCCAGTATCTGGAAAATTGGCATCTGAAGTTAAAACCTCAAGTCTCCGCACTAAAAGATACTAAAAGTATCTGAGGGTAATGATTGACAAGATTAGCTTCAATATTCTGAGAACTGTCCTTGATAGATAAACCACGTGGATCTTCCCCCGGCTCTTCCTCCGGCTCCGGCTCCGCTGCTGGGGCAGCCGACTCCACCGTCGTGATGTTCCAGGCGTTGTCGATTTCCTGGATATCATCGATCCATCGAGGCTTGTCGGCTTCTGCGAGCTGCAAAGTCATGGCCCAAATGCAGGCCAACCTCAAGGCAGCAGGGGAAATGTCAGCACCAGAATTTTGCCTGGACTCTTTATACATGTTTCAAAAATAGGGATTGATAGCATAAGTTACATATATATATATATATGTGTGTGTGTGTGTGTTTATTTATGGTGTGCAACAATTTTCATTGGTCAAGGCGAGGGTTAAGGTATGTTCATTGACTCATTGAGTTTGTATTACTTCAAGAGTTTCAAGAAACAATTTGAACCAACACTGGCTCTGGAAGCGAACCTCAAATCTCAGAAACAAATAAAGGCAGCAAGAAAGGTAGTCGTGTACCTGGGCAATCTACCATATGATTCCAAATGAGATAGTGACTCAAACGTCCGGGATAGATCAAGGAAAAAAATGACAACCTGACATAAGCAAGCCAAGGCAACCAATGGCACACTAGAAGCAAAATGCACAGAAATCCTGAGTCCGGGCCAAGAGCTTTTCTGGCTGGGGAGGGATCGTGGCCAATCCCTGACACATTGAATCGGCCACTACTCTTGCCACATTGGATACCGACATCCGCCGAATTCTTGAAATCATTGGATTGGTTTAAGGGAAAATTTACAGGAAACCATGGATTTTCCCATCAAATATAGGGGTTTCCTGTAAATTTTCCCTTAAACCAATCCAGTGATGAAAGGATATGAAAAGATCCTTACCAGTCCGCATTGCATCTGGAAATCCAACATATCATCACGGCGCAAATTGATCACAGCTGTCTCGACTGCAATTGTGATATCAGCCAGCAAGTGAGTGGTACAATTTTTCCTGCCACCCCATCAAAACCATGACATTCACTTGGAATAGTTCTGGATCTGGACCATTGTTTTCTTCAGAGGCCGAAAACATGAAACAATGACACCTAGCAACTAGCACCACATCATTCTGGATTGATTTGTATTTTTCAATCTATCATATCTATCACGGACCCATAATTCTGTATTATATAATCTATTTTGGCTTACCACGAATCCACCATCCGAAACATCGCTTCACCAGGCGGCGGAAGAGGGCGAACTGCTGATAGGGAAGGGAGATGGTAATCTCCACTCGGTGGAGCCATCGGGAAGTCTTCAAAATGCGCATTAGCTTCAGGAGCCTGCCGCGACGGTGCCGACCAAAGAGACCAAGGATGTCTATCAAGTACAGAACCAGTGCATATCTGTATAATACATGTATATATGAAGTATATATGTGTATATATGTATGTGTGTGTAAAGACGCATGTATGCATGTATGCATGTATGCATACTTGATCTGCAAGTACCTGATACAGTATGCGTATATATATATATATATGTATATATATATATATGTGTGTGTGTATGGGTGGGTAACACATTCATCTCCTAGTCCTAGTTGTCCCCACTTCCGGGAAGTTTTATAGTGACAGGAGCCTACAAGTATCAGTGTGGAGGTTGGCTTTGGACATGCAGGTTGCCTTGGATGCGTTCAGCTAGTGGGCATGGAACATGACATAGACATGACGTGCCCTGGTTGACCTCTGGTCATCTTCCGCAAAGCGACATCCAACCTTTTACAACTTCAATATTTGTCAAGCCTACCTAGCCTCACACACACAAAAACACACACTCTCTCTCTCTCTCTCTCTCTCAATCGCTTTCTAGAATTCCCATGAATTCCCTACAACATCCCATTTCTCCCTCCAAAATCCATGTCTTTCTCCCCAATTCTGGATCATCGCACTGGACCTGGGCAAACAGAAACGTAACCCATCACCGTCGCCTCAAGGTCCTGAAGATTTTGGTGGCTTTAAAATCGCCCACCTGCAACCGCATGGCTGCACAACACCAGCTATTCAAATGCCCATGCCGCACTCACCAAACAAAACACCATGAGAATTGAATCAAGACATATCAAAACGATGTTTCAAGAAATCTGAGCTGCGAACTCCGTTTGATGCGTGTTTACTGGCCGAAAGAAAATGCTTCATGAATCAAATTTTGGGTGTGCCATGTGCCAACCCTCCACAGAAGCCCATGGTGCCCATGGCGCACCGCTACTTCTTGTGCGTTCAAGGCTAGTTCAATGATGTCGAAGGGGATCAAAGTGATGGCATCAAGGGCAAACCAAGTCTTAACCTCGCTGCGACGCATCCGCATCCAAAATATGTTGCATAGACACTGATAGATCACACTCACCTGCTCATGCATATACAGCTATATTGATTTACTTTGGTGTGAACATGTATCATGTATGTGTACATATATATATATATATAACACAGATACACATGACCCTACAGCGGTAGCAAAGCAAAAGTCTATGTCTGAAGCCCAACCTTCTAGAAAGAGTTCTAGTTAAATCAGTTAGTATCCTCCTCCTGGAGGGAAAAAAACATCAGCTGACAAATGATTTACAGCAGGGAAAACATGCTGCCCTGAGGCAAGCCAAAAGGCCCCAACAGACACAGGCGCCAAATAGAAATGCAAATTTGGCTGTGGCTTAATGCAAAACAATAGCCCCCCAAGCTTTGATTGTTTTATCCCAAGAATGTTACCAGAGTCGAATTCAGGCTCTCCGTTAACAGCCAGTGGGGTCAACATCAATCCTGGAAAAGATTGAAATTGGCCCCCCGTTCAAAACAAGATATGTCTGTCACTTCTGGGAGGAGAACTTCGCCCAAAAGTTGAGGCCACCATGGGAATCCAAACTCTTCACACCTGGTGACTGTTGATTTGCCCAGTATGTAACCATAGTATATATATATATAATATTAGAATATATATATATATATATACATATATATACGTATGTATTTGTATACGCGTGATGTGCACCTATATAGATAATATATATATATATATGCATACAAACATACAGTGTTAAACCTCATAACATACAGGTATCAGGTATCTGTATCTGAATATAGTCTCTCTCTCTCTCTCTCTATGTAGAATATGTATACAATATATACACATTGATCTCCGCTTTGTCTATGAAAATGCGGTATATTTATTGATGCGTGGATATTCTCTAGTGCGGGATGCCAGGTCACGTAGTGTCGTGTGATCTTCGAAACCTGATCCCAGAGGGCTGCATGGCCAGAGTAATGGATACCCCTCAAATCTCCGTTTAGCAATGCAAATATGCATGTCTTAGATGCTAATTTAGGCACGCTTACCCGGTTTCACAAAGGTAGATTCAGTGTCTTGGTTAAACCGAGGGCATAGCATAGAGAAACAAGTATAGAATTCTGCTCATTTCTGTAGGGATTTCATTGAGAAACCACATTGCAATCAAGGATGTATGGACTCACTATCAGCCATAAGTATCGTCAAGCCCGAATAAATACACCTGGTTCACATTTCATTGGGGGATGACCCACCATAGCAAAGAACCACATATGGGTATGGCTCAAAAAATGGGTATGGATCCTTCTGCGGTGATCCGGACGTATGGAACAATAGTGAGTTACCGATCGATCTATAAGCGGTTCCCTCTATAAACAAGTTGCCTGGTATAAGGACAACTTGTCATTTTTTGGCTTTGGGTATGGATCATATCCCAGAGATGTATGGATCCTGGGTATTGATCGGGGCAATGGATCGCCTGTGGGTCCAGGGTATGGATCGGGGTCGGGGTCTTACATTTTGATCTGCAGCCACATGTTTTTCTTTTTACCACTCCCGCCTCAAAAAAAATAACCTATCTACTGTAGTGGTTATATGTACTGAATCGGGGGGTTGAATGATCTAAGTCGACATCAACCTAATCCCTTACCGGAAAATCAGCCAAATTGGGCCCATCACTACTGCTATGTACAATCCTTGAAGAAAAATACAGTTTCGGGATTCAGCGGTGGATTAATAGCAGGTGAATCATGTGGAAACTGGTTCTTTGGGGGAGACTGTCAGGTTCTGAAGCTGCAGCGTTACAACCACAGAACCTTATTTCGACATCAAATTCAAACAAGCGACCCATACTGTCTAACTTGAATCCAGCTGCGCAACCCCAACTTCCAATAACTTTCAATTAAGAAACTTGAAAGCAATGCAATCTAGATACGCTCCAGTAAACAAGGATGGCCATGGACACTTCAAGATATTGATAAGTAATGTTGCAAACCCAATAACAAACCATCCCATTCACCAAGCAGTTAGGTGCTATTGTAAATCAAGAATATGAATAAACCCCAGCTGGGGATGGTGTATTGTTATTTTATGGCTTTCCTACATGAATTGCTAATCTACAGTACATTATATCCAATAACGAACCCAGTATCTACATGAATTAGATAATCTCCTGTGGATGGCCAAAATCTTGCACCAGTTGGTACGTATTGGTAAGTATGAAACACTGTATTTTTTTTGTTGGTATCCTAATGGGATGTTTACCATCTACCAACTGGTGCGGGATTTTGAGGCCGGATGCCCCATTCCCACTTTGCGACGCCGCGCTGAGGCACCTTCTGCTCCCAAACCACACCACTCTGGGTGGGCCGGGGATACATGGTGATGAACTGCAGCAGAACATCGATCAAGAAAACGATGTCCACAACTGTGCTCAGCATCAGCCTCGGTGGTTTCCATTCAGATTGGGGGTACCCCAAGTTGTGGCTGGTTTATGATGAACAAATCCATTAAAATGAATGATAATTTGGGAAAACATGTGAAAACATGATACCCGGGAATTCGTTCCTCAAATTCTCAGTCAAGTTGACGACTGGAAACAAATGGGTGCCCCAAAGCTATCTTACGCAGCACATGCATCCAAAAGAATTACTATGTTTCGTGCATGGTTGTTCATTCATGTCATTCAGAGCAGTCGGGGTCAAGCCATTCAGAAAGGTCATAGAATTAAAAGGGCCGTGATGGAACACAACCCAAAACACATCTCCAGATCATTGGGACTTAAACATCTTGACCCAGACTTCTGGGCAACCAAAACAGGCACTTGTCAAGCAATTATCACCCGGAAAAAACTGCATGGAGAAAACAGGGCACTGAAACCGGACTTCCAAAAGGTGTTTGAACCCCAAAATGGCTACGAAATCCTTTATACCATCATCCTTAGCAAATTTCACAAACAGCAAAAATTGCAAGAACAACTCCAAGTTTTACACCCCCGCCCCTTCACCTTCACTCCCCCTTCCAAAACACCTTCCCCTGGCCCATCCCTTCACCCCTTCTTCTTCGAGGTGCAGCGTCCCCCAGTCGGGTTCCATGAGACCTACCTGGAAGGGCACCACCGTCACCACCCAGCCCAACGCTAGCATGGTGATCACCTGGCAAGGAGAGGAAAGATCTGCAAATAGATTTTAGTTATGTGTATTTGAATGAGACTAGGCTAGGGATCATTTCCCATCATTTCCCCAATTCAAAAAGAATCCCTGTTTCAGTACAGGCCCTTCAAACATTTTGGACCCCTTTGTTGGGGTGTATTTATATAAGAGGATGAGATCATCGTGTTCCTGTAAATGTGTCCCTTCCAATCCTGGAAGCAGTTGTTGACAAAAAATGAACCCACTACTAATCAAACCAAATGAAACCCGTAGTAAGAGATTGAGGGGCTTTGGTTGGGTGATAGCTCCTATGGTAAAAATGATGTAGCATCATCAAACTACTCCAGAACACTATTTGTTGGATTCTGTCTGAATGGTGTTGTATGAATGGATATGAATGGTTTTGGGAGGGTTTTTAATGATTTTTGGGCATGCGTGTGTCTAGTTAAAGCATGTTAAACCGTTGAATCCAAGGAGAAAACCTTGTTTTGCATTGAATGTGCCTCGTTAAGCACTTGATTTTTGGGGCATGAATGTGCCTAGTTTTTTTGTTTCTAGTTGCTGGTGAATTGGATCTAGGCCGCCGAAGGCCTTCCAACTTCCCATTTCTTATCGTCCAAGGCCGATCCCCACCTGCCACGCAGCAAACTTATTGCCTCGGCCACCAGAAATGGGTCATGTTTGATCCGCAAATCGAAATCACCCTCTGGTGTCATCAAATGTGGGAGTGGAAAATCCCAAACAATGGAGGTTTCAATCGCTGGGAAAATCAACGAACTAAATGGTGGACTTTCAGTTGCCATGTTTGATGATGCCAGAAGGTATAATTTTCCTGGTTGTGTCATGATGTGTGGGATCATGGTCGGTCAAATTCCGGCGATCAAACATAGTTTGGAGTAGGGACGCCACCATTTGCGTCTGGTTGTGTGGGGTTCACCTGGTGGGCCTCCTTTTAAACCATTTAAACCTAACATGTTGAATACTTGGAAGTTGAATACAGCTGGGTATGGGTGGAACAGCTACAGCCATCGAGTTGTATTTAGGGGGATCCCCATCTCTGACCACTTGGTCTGGTTGTGAGTGGGCACAACTCCAGCTGCAAGAAGGCGGTGCAAGTTCTAGCTGTCATCATGTATGGGCCCTGGTCCCCTGAATTTCGTGCCATAAAAAAAATGTGCATCGCCAGTGAATGGATGCTCATGCCCTAGCATGACCACTAGCTAGCGTCCCATAGGTAGCATCTCCAAACATGGGGTTGTAAACTAGCCGCCCTATTATTTAATTATTTGAGCTATAAATAAAGGACCGGATAACCCCACAAGTCAACTCCTTCCAAGAAGCACCAAACAGATGTGAAAATGAGATGGTAAAGGCAGGAAAGAGAGAGGACATGGTNTGTGTGAAAGAGTTGTGTGTGAAAGTGTTGTGTGTGTGTGACAAAGTTGTGTGGGAAAGAGTTGTGTGTAAAAGTGCTGTGTGTGACAAAGTTGTGTGTCAGTTGTATGTGGAAGTGCTCTGTGTGAAAGACTTGTGTGTGTCTGACAATCAGTCAAAGAGTTGTGTGTGAAAGTGCTGTGTGTGTGACCAGGATGTGTGTCAAAGAGTTGTGTGTGACAAGGTTGTGTGTGTCAATGAGTTCAGTGTGACAAGGTTGTGTGTGAAAGAGTTGTGTGTGAAAGTGCTGTGTGTGACCAGGTTGTGTGTCAAAGAGGTGTCACACTGTTCCAACACAGTGAAAGAGTTGTGTGTGAAAGTGCTGTGTGTGACCAGGTTGTGTGTCAAAGAGGTGTGTGTGACAAGGTTGTGTGTGAAAGAGTTGTGTGTGAAAGTGTTGTGTGTGTGTGTGTGTGACAAAGTTGTGTGTAAGTTGTATGTGGAAGTGCTCTGTGTGAAAGACTTGTGTCTGTGTGACAATCGGCCAAATGTGCCACCAGAGCCAGCCCAGTGCCGTAAGTGCCACGCCTGCCACACAAAGTCTTCCGTCTACAGTGGCTCACGGTGCGGACGGTGTGTTTTGGAAGGCAGATGTCGCCAAGTGCCACGCCTGCCATGCAAAAGAGGCGCGGCGTCACAGGGCCCCAGCCGCGACCAAATGTGCCACCAGAGCCAGCCCAGTGCCGTAAGTGCCACGCCTGCCACACAAAGTGAAGGCAGATGTCACCGAGTGCCACGCCTGCCACACAAAACGAAGGCAGATGTCGCCAAGTGCCACGCCAAGAGTTGTGTGTGACAAAGTTGTGTGTGACAAAGTTGTGTGTGACAAAGTTGTGTGTGACAATGTTGTGTGTGACAATGTTGTGTGTGACTAAGTTGTGTGTGACAATGTTGTGTGTGAAAGAGTTGTGTGTGACAAAGTTGTGTGTGAAAGAGTTGTGTGTGAAAGAGTTGTGTGTGAAAGAGTTGTGTGTGACAAAGTTGTGTGTGACAAAGTTGTGTGTGACAAAGTTGTGTGTGACAA